>JAXLNO010002611.1:0-51506 GCA_038087875.1 Malacoraja senta
CCACCTGGATCGGAGCAGCCTTTCCTGCCGGGGTCCGGGAACCGGACCAGAGCTACAACAGCAGCGGCGCAGCGCTCAATCACCGCGGAGCGGGCGATGCCGACCTGGATCGCCGCTTGGAGCTCCGGAGCGTTGGGTCGCTGCTCCAACATCGTGGAGCTGCGGTTCGGGAGAACTTCCAGCGCGGCCGGTGCTGAACAACATCGCGGAGTATTGGGGCCCTTTACCGAGGGCCGCCAGCGTTGAATCTCCGCCCAGCGTGGCCTGCGGACCTTGGGAGCCGCGGACTCCGGTAGGAGGTGGCCGACTCGGATGTCCAGGCCACTGAGGTCCCCCAGCCCCGACGTCGGATTTACATCACCCCGGCTAGAGGGCCTGAACATCGGGCCGCCCGTAGCGGCGACTGCGGTGGGCTCAGGGAGGCCCCGACCACGGGTGAACATTGGGGAACATTAGAGGAAGATGACTGACTTTGGTGCCTTCCCTCACAGTGGGAAACTTTGATTCTGCTGTGTGGGGATGTTTTTATGTTGAACTCTATCTTGTGTTGTGTTCTTTATTTTTTTATTGTATGGCTGTATGTGAACACACATTTCACTGTGCCAACTGGCACATGTGACAAATAAATGTATCTTGTATCTTCTATCTTGATCTTCTCCACAGATGCTGCCTGACCCGCTGAGTTACTCCAGCACTCTGTGAAACGTCACCTATCCATGTTCTCCACAGATGCTGCCTGACCCGCTGAGTTACTCCAGCACTCTGTGAAACGTCACCTATCCATGTTCCACACAGATGCTGCCTGACCCGCTGAGTTACTCCAGCACTCTGTGAAACGTCACCTATCCATGTTCTCCACAGATGCTGCCTGACCCGCTGAGTTACTCCAGCACTCTGTGAAACGTCACCTATCCATGTTCTCCACAGATGCAGCCTGACCCGCTGAGTTACTCCAGCATTCTGTGTCTATCTTCGATGTAAATCAGCATCTGCAGTTCCTTCCTCCACCACCAGAGAGCAGTTCTGATCTATTATCCCCCTCACTGGAGATCCACAGACTATCTGTATGTTTGATCAGACTTTACTGGACGTCACTGATCTTGCTCTATACGTTATTCACATTATTCCCTTCATACTGTATCTCTATACTGTGGACGGCTCGATTATAATCATGTACAACCTTTCTTCTGACTGGTTAGTACGCAGCAAGAAGCTTTTCACTGTACCTCAGTATTCATGATGAGAGGGGCCCAGTGTAAATTGGAGGAGCAGCACCTCATATTTCACCTGGTCACCTTACACCCCAGCGGTTTGAACATTGACTTCTCTAACTTCAGATAGCCCTTGCTTTCCCTCTCTCTCCATCCCCTCCCCCTTCCCAGTTCTCCCACCAGTCTGACTGCCCCCTGATTACATTTTATCTCTGTATGCTTCGCTGCCAGCTTCCCCGAGCTAACAACGATCTATTGGTTGGCAGACAGGAAACAAAGAGTAGGGATTAACGGGTCCCTTTCAGAATGGCAGGCTGTGACTAGTGGCGTATTGCAAGGCTCGGTGCTGGGACCGCAGCTATTTACAATATACATCAATGATTTAGATGAAGGGTTTCAAAGTAACATCAGCAAATTTGCAGATGACACAAAGCTGGGTGGCAGTGTGAACTGTGAGGAGGATGCTATGAGGATGCAGGGTGACTTGGGGGAGTGGGTAGATGCATGGCAGATGTAGTTTAATGTGGATAAATGTGAGGTTATCCACTTTGGTGGCAAAAACAGGAAGGCAGATTATTATCTAAATGGTGTCAAATTGGGAGAAGGGGAAGTACAACAGGATCTGGGGGGTCCTTGTTCATCAGTCACTTAAAGTAAGCATGCAGGTACAGCAGGCAGTGAAGAAAGCGAATGGCATGTTGGCCTTCATAACAAGAGGAGTTGAGTATAGGAGCCAAGAGGTCCTTCTGCAGTTGTACAGGGCCCTAGTGAGAACACACCTGGAGTATTGTGTGGAGTTTTGGTCCCCTAATTTGAGGAAGGACATTCTTGCTATTGAGGGAGTGAAACGTAGGTTTACAAGGTTAATTGGCGGGACTGTCATAAGTTGATAGAAAGGAACTGCTAGGCTTGTATACTCTGGAATTTAGAAGGATGGGAAATATCTTATAGAAACATATACAATTATTAAGGGATTGGACAGGCTAGATGCAGGAAAAATGTTTCGGATGTTGGGGGAGTCCAGAACCAGGGGCCACACAGTTTAAGAATAAGGGGTAGGCTGATATCTGAAGCGGCTGCTCTTCAGGTTTTGGTTGCATTTTAGTCCGACGATCCTGGTTTTTGGAGACAAGGCAGGGAGTGAGGAGAGCCAATCGGGCGGGTGGGACCTCGATGTCGGTTTGCTCCTGGGCCTGGCCAAGATGGCCATTCGCGGGTCCAGGCAGGGGGCGGTCGATGGTCACACCAGAGTCGGCTGCCAGCCCCTCTTCCGGGCCGATGTCCCTGCTCCCGTGTCCCTGGAGAGGGAACACACACGCGGTGTCCACGGGGACTCTGGAGGCCGTCCGTGAACGATGGTCACCGCGTGGGGTAGAGAGCATTGTAAATAATGACTGTACCATTGTATTATAATGATTGCTTGATGTATTCTAACCTTTGATTGTACTTTTGATTCAAGATTAAAGTGAGTTTATTGTCATGTGTCCCTGATAGGACAATGAAATTCTTGCTTTGCTTCCGCACAACAGAACATAGTAGGCATTGACTACAAAACAGATCAGTATGACCATATACCATTCTATAAATATATACACACATGAATAAATAAACTGATAAAGTGCAAATAACAGATAATGGGTTATTAATGTTCAGAGTTTTGTCCGAGCCAAGTTTAATAGCCTGATGGCTGTGGGGAAGCAGCTATTCCTGAACCTGGTCGTTGCAGTCTTCAGGCTCCTGTACCTTCTACCTGAAGGTATTAGGGAGATGAGTGTGTGGCCAGGATGGTGTGGGTCCTTGATGATACTGCCAGCCTTTTTGAGGCAGCGACTGCGATAGATCCCCTCGATGGAAGGGAGGTCGGAGCCGATGATGCACTGGGCAGTGTTTACTACTCTTTGTAGTCTTTTCCTCTCCAGGGCACTCAAGTTGCCGAACCAAGCCACGGTGCAACCGGTCAGCATGCTCTCTACTGTGCACCTGTAGAAGTTAGAGAGAGTCCTCCTTGACATACCGACTCTCCGTAATCTTCTCAGGAAGTAGAGGCGCTGATGTGCTTTCTTAATAGTAGCATCAGTGTTCTCGCACCAGGAAAGATCTTCAGAGATGTGCACGCCCAGGAATTTAAAGCTCTTGACCCTTTCAACCATCGACCCATTGACATAAACGGGACTGTGGGTCCCCATCCTACTCCTTCCAAAGTCCACAATAATTTCCTTGGTTTTGCTGGTGTTGAGGGCCAGGTTATTGTGCTGGCACCATATGGACAGATGCTCGATCTCTCTTCTATACTCTGACTCATCCCCATCAGTGATACGTCCCACAACAGTGGTGTCGTCAGCGAACTTGATGATGGAGTTCGCACTATGACCGGCCACGCAGTCATGAGTATAGAGTGAGTACAGCAGGGGGCTGAGCACGCAGACTTGAGGTGCTCCCGTGCTGATTGTTATCGAGGCTGACACATTTCCACCAATACAAACAGACTGTGGTCTGTGAATGAGGAAGTCGAGGATCCAATTGCAGAGGGATGCGCAGATACCCAGTTCTGTGAGATTGGTAACCAGCTTGGAGGGGATGATTGTATTAAATGCCGAGCTGTAATCGATGAATAACAGCCTGACATATGAGTTTTTGTTGTCCAAGTGGTCCAGAGCAGAGTGGCGAGCCAGCGAGATCGCATCCACCGTTGATCTGTTGTGGCGGTAAGCGAACTGCAGTGGGTCCAGGTTTTTGTTGAGGTAGGAGTTGATTTGCACCATGAACAACCTCTCAAAGCACTTCATCACCACAGGCGTTAGCGCCACAGGTCGATAGTCATTGAGGCACGTCACCTTGCTCTTCTTGGGCACTGGTATAATTGATGCCCTTTTGAAGGCAAGTGAGGCCCAGTGTAAATTGGTGGAGCAGCACCTCATATTTCACTTGGTCAGTTTACACCCCAGCGGTATGAACATTGACTTCTCTAACTTCAGATAGCCCTTGCTTTCCCTCTCTCTCCATCCCCTCCCCCTTCCCAGTTCTCCCACCAGTCTGACTGCCCCCTGATTACATTTTATCTCTGTATGCTTCGTTGCCAGCTTCCCCGAGCTAACAACGATCTATTGGTTGGCAGACAGGAAACAAAGAGTAGGGATTAACGGGTCCTTTTCAGAATGGCAGGCAGTGACTAGTGGGGTACCGCAAGGCTCAGTGCTGAGATGAGCAGTGACTAGTGGGGTACCGCAAGGCTCGGTGCTGGGACCAGCATTATTAGTGGGGAACCGCAAGGCTCCGTGCTGGGACCGCAGCTATTTACAATATACATCAATGATTTGGATGAAGGGATTCAAAGTAACATTAGCAAATTTGCAGCTGACACAAAGCTGGGTGGCAGTGCGAACTGTGAGGAGGATGCTATGGGGATGCAGGGTGATTTGGACAGGTTGGGGGAGTGGGCAGATGCATGGCAGATGCAGTTTAATGTGGATAAATGTGAGGTCATCCACTTTGGTGGCAAAAACAGGAAGGCAGATTATTATCTAAATGGTGCCAAGTTGGGAGAAGGGGGAGTACAACAGGATCTGGGGGGTCCTTGTTCATCAGTTAATGAAAGTAAGCATGCAGGTTCAGCAGGCAGTGAAGAAAGCATATGGCATGTTGGCCTTCATAACAAGAGCAGTTGAGTATAGGAGCAAAGAGGTCCTTCTGCAGTTGTACAGGGCCCTAGTGAGACCACACCTGGAGTATTATGTGGAGTTTTGGTCTCCTAATTTGAGGAAGGACATTCTTGCTATTGAGGGAGCGAGGCGTAGGTTTACAAGGTTAATTCCCGGGATGGCGGGACTGTCATATGTTGATAGAATGGAGCTGCTGGGCTTGTATACTCTGGAATTTAGAAGGATGGGAAATATCTTATAGAAACACATACAATTATTAAGGGATTGGACAGGCTAGATGCAGGAAAAATGTTTCTGATGTTGGGCGAGTCCAGAACCAGGGGCCACACAGTTTAAGAGTAAGGGGTAGGCTGATATCTGAAGGGGCTGCTCCTCACGTTTTGGTTGCATTTCAGTCCTACCATCCTGGTTTTTGGACACAAGGCAGGGAGTGAGGAGAGCCAATCGGGCGGGTGGGACATCAATATTGGTTTGCTCCTGGGCCTGGCCAAGATGGCCATTCGCGGGTCCAGGCAGCGGGCGGTCGATGGTCACACCAGATTCGGCTGCCTGTCCCTCTTCCGGACCTACGTCCCTGCTCCCGTGTCCCTGGAGAGGGAACACACACGCGGTGTCCACGGGGACTCTGGAGGCCGTCCGTGAACGATGGTCACCGCGTGGGGTCGAGAGCATTGTAAGTAATGACTGTACCATAGTATTCGGACCTTCGTGCCAGCTGTCATATGTTGCATATGAAGGACATCCTTGTGATTGAGGCAGTGCAGCGTAGGTTCACCAGATTGATCCCTGGGATGGCGTGACTGTTATATGAGGAAAGATTGAAAAGACTAGGCTTGTATTCACTGTATGAGTTTAGAATGGCCTCCATCTGCACCTATTTTCTATGTTTCAATATTATAATGATTGCTTGATGTATTTTAACCTTTGATTGTACTTTTGATATGCTGTATTTTGCATTTTGCTGAATAAAGTCCTTGAAAAAAAATAGAGAAGAGTGACAGCATATGTGTGGAGCACCATGCTGTCACTACCTGGGGGTTTACCTGAGTCCCACTGAGGGGGCTTGGCCAGCGAACTGGCAGGAGCTAGAGGCGAGAGTCGTCGCCCACAGGGGGAGGGGGATGTTGTGGCTGCGAGGGTGGTCGGTCCTCACCCTGTCACGGTGGGTATCGAGTAGAGGCGTGAGCGTGAAGCGATTCCGGCCCAGCTTACCCCCGCTCCGTCGGAATTGCTCATAGGACCTACGGCCCGGGTCCCTTCCCGAGAGCCGGCCCCATGCAACATGAGCCGCCTTTCCGAGATGCCCAGCGTGCCGTTCCGTGACGTGGAGAGGTGCATGTTGTACAGGCTGCTCCTGCACACTCTACACTTCCTCGCCATTGTCTTCCGTCCGAACACGCCCTGGCGGTCCGTGTCAACACCTGACGGTGGGAGTGGTCCCCAGTGGAGGTCTCTCTATAGGAGAGTCCTCCCCCTTTACATTGGGGACCTGGGGTGGAGAGTGTTGCACATGGCTGTGGCCTGTAACAGGTACTTGAGCCGGTTCATGGACTCGCCAGCCGCCTGTCACTTCTGCGGCGAGGAAGAGACCGTTCCATGTCTACGTGCAGTGTGAGAGGTTGCAGCCCCTGTTCGATTATCTGAAGGGGCTGCTCCTCAATTGTTGGCTACATTTTAGCCCCACACTCCTGATATTTGGGCACCAGGTACAGAGGGGGGAGGGTCGGGGGGTAGGGAGGAGGGGAGGGGAGGAGGAGATCTCCCTGTCAGTCTGCTCAAGATGGCTATTCGCGGGTCCAGGCAGCGGGTAGTCGATGGCCACACCGGGGTCGGCTGCCTGCCCCTTTTCCGGGCCTACGTCCGTGCTCGCGTGTCCCTGGAGAGGGAACACATACGCGGTGTCCACGGGGACTCTGGAGGCCGTCCGTGAACGCTGCTCGCCGCGGGAGGTCGAGTGTCTTGTTGATAAAGTTGGCGTTATATTAATTTGTTGATCGTTTGTTTGTCCATAGGCTGTCTTTGATTGCATGTTCAATTTTATTTTTTGAATAAAAGTAATTGTATAATATTTAAAAAACCTCGGGGAACAAAGGTGGACGGGCGAGGAGACAGAACTATAGGTGCAGGAGTAGGCCATTCGGCCCTTCGAGCCAGCACAGCCATTCAATGTGATCATGGCTGATCATCCCCAATCAGTACCCCGTTCCTGCCTTCTCCCCATATCCCCTATCTTTAACTCCATCTAACTCTCTCTTGAAAGCATCCAGTAAATTGGCCTCCACTGCCTTCTGTGGTAGAGAATTCCACAGATTCACAACTCTCTGGGTGAAGAAGTTCGCTGTCTTTCCAAAGATACTAGAGTATCCTCTAGTATCTTTGGTCCTTTCCTCCCTCGCGCGGACCCGGCAGAGTGGAGCTCAAACGCGGACCCGGCAGGGTGAAGCTCAAACGCGGACCCGGCAGGGTGAAGCTCAAACGCGGACCCGGCAGCGTGAAGCTCAAACGCGGACCCGGCAGGGTGAAGATCAAGCGCGGACCTGGGGGAGATAATCTGCCCCCATCACTCTTGGTTCCCCTTGTGCGAAGATGTGCTGGCCGTGGCAGTGCGCATGTGCAAGACGGCCGGCCGTGCCGGCGGATGAGGAGCGGCCGGTGAGCGGAGACCCTGCGGCCCGGACACGGATGGCGGGCGGAGACGGAGAGACAGAGACAGAGACAGAGAGAGATGGAGAGGGGGGCCCCGCTCGGAGTTGAACGGCAGGTGTCCCGGGTGCTTGCCATTGCCAAACCGGGCAAAATGACACGACTTAGGTTGCCCGGCGGGACGTTAGGTGCCCATTTGCACCCGGGCAACCGTTAATTTCGTGCCCTGCAGAGACTGAGACAGAGAGAATTTGTATTGTTTTTATTTTGACTTACATACATATATGGGGCACCATAATCTTTACTGTGTTCAGGGCCTCGAGGCATTAATCCGGCCCTGGCAGGTCCTTCATCTCCTCCCTCCCTCCCTCTGGTGCGGGGTGAAACTCAATCGGACCAATGTGTATCTGAATCTGTAAGCGGACCGTGTAGGGTCCATCGCGTGGAAACGGAACTAAGAGTGCGCACGTTTAAATAAAGCGAAGCGGGGACGCGGCGCTGGCAACGTAGTGCGGACCCAATAGGGCGGACCAGCACATCCTCCACTGCTCATGCGCACTGCCACGGCAACTTGTCGGCGCCCGGCACTTTCTACCTCCCTTTGCATTGTGGGGGATCTGGCCGCCATTGCTGTCCGGTCGCCGCCTCCCGGCGACCGCTGAAACCCAACGCAAAATCACTCCCTGGAGCTGGAGTAACTCCCTGGATTAACTCTTGCTTCTTGGTTTCCTGGTCCTCCAAAAATATTCCAAATGGAATTTAAACTGGTGTGGACCCCCCACCACCAAACTCCAAGCGAATGGTATGTTAGCTTTCATAGCAAAAGGATTTGAGTATAGGGAGCAGGGAGGTTCTACTGCAGTTGTACAGGGTCTTGGTGAGACCACACCTGGAGTATTGCGTACAGTTTTGGTCTCCAAATCTGAGGAAGGACATTATAGCCATAGAGGGAGTGCAGAGAAGGTTCACCAGACTGATTCCTGGGATGTCAGGACTTTCATATGAAGAAAGACTGGATAGACTTGGCTTATACTCGCTAGAATTTAGGAGATTGAGAGGGGAGAGAGAAACGTACAAAATTCTTATGGGGTTGGACAGGCTAGATGCAGGAAGATTGTTCCCGATGTTGGGGAAGTCCAGGACAAGGGGTCACAGCTTAAGGATAAGGGGGAAATCCTTTAAGACCGAGATGAGAAAAAACGTTTTCACACAGTGAGTGATGAATCACTGGAACTCTCTGCCACAGAGGGTAGTTGAGGCCAGTTCATTGGCTATATTTAAGAGGGAGTTAGATGTGGCTCTTGTGGCTAAAGGGATCAGGGGGTATGGAGAGAAGGCAGGTACGGGATACTGAGTTGGATGATCAGCCATGATCATATTGAATGGCGGTACAGGCTCGAAGGGCCGAATGGCCTACTTCTGCACCTATTTTCTATGTATCTTTGTATCTATGTAAACTCTGAACAA
This sequence comes from Malacoraja senta, assembly GCA_038087875.1. Lineage (NCBI taxonomy): Eukaryota > Metazoa > Chordata > Chondrichthyes > Rajiformes > Rajidae > Malacoraja > Malacoraja senta. The sequence goes on from JAXLNO010002611.1 coordinate 8,981, forward strand.
TAGCAGCCCATTGTACTTTATCTAGATACATAGATACATAAATATTAGGTGCAGGAGGAGGCCATTCGGCCCTTCGAGCCAGCACCGCCATTCATTGTGATCATGGCTGATCATCCCCAATCAATAACCCGTGCCTGCCTTCTCCCCATATCCCTTGATTCCACTGGCCCCTAGAGCTCTATCTAACTCTCTTAAATCCATCCAGTGATTTAGCCTCCACTGCCCTCTGTGGCAGGGAATTCCACAAATTCACAACTCTCTGGGTGAAAAAGTTTTTTCTCACCTCAGTCTTAAATGGCCTCTCCTTTATTCTAAGACTGTGGCCCCTGGTTCTGGACTCGCCCAACATTGGGAACATTTATCCTGCATCTAGCTTGTCCGGTCCTTTTATAACTTTATATGTTTCTATAAGATATCCCCTCATCCTTCTAAACTTCAGTGAATACAAGCCTTGTCTTTTCAATCTTTCCTCATATGACAGTCCCGCCATCCCAGGGATCAATCTCGTGAACCTACGCTGCACTGCCTCAATCACAAGGATGTTCTTCCTCAAATTAGGAGACCAAAACTGTACACAATACTCCAGATGTGGTCTCACCAGAGCCCTATTCAACTGCAGAACTGTTTATTTATTGTGTATATAAATGGTCTATGGTATATAAACACACTGCTTTTATCTCCTGTTCTGTATTATGTTTACATATTCTGTTGTGCTGCAGTAAGCAAGAATTTCATTGTCCTATCTGGGACACATGACAATAAAACTCTCTTGACTTGACTTGGACTTAAGCATAAAAGGGTTCTTGGGGGAAAAAAGGCTACCTTAAATTTAGCTGCGTCTGGCTGGGTAACAATGGTTGGGTGAAGACTATTCCATGCTTTAATTGTGCGGGGAAACTCCATGGAGCAGCCAGCATCTCTGGATAGAAGAAATTGGGTGACTTTACGGGTAGAGGCCCTTCTTTAGACTCCCTCTGGTTTTAGTGTTTTTAGTTTATTTTTAAAATACATCGTGAAAACAGGCCCTTCGGCCCACCAAGTCCATGCCGACCACCCATACACTAGTTCTATCCCACACTTGAGCCACGTAAGTAGAGTGTTTTATTCTCTCACGCCCCAGTTAGATCAATTAAATCCTTACTTGCAGCAGCACAACAGAATATGTAAACATAGTACTCTGTAAACAATGATATAAATGAGAAAACAAAACGGTGTATATTTATATATGAATATATAACTATATAAATATACATATATATGTGTGTGTGTGTAGCTGGTAGACTTGCTGCCTCACACGCCAGAGATCTGTGTTCGATCCTGTCCTCGGGCACTGTCTGTGTTGAATTTGCACATTCTCCCTGCAAGCATGTGGGTTTCCTCCCACATCCCAAAGAGGCATTGGCTCTGTAGGTTAACTTGTCTCTGTAGAATTACCCCCAATGTGTAGGGAGTGGGTGAGGAAAGTGGGATAACAGAACTTGTGTGAATGGGTGGACAAAAATGCTGGAGAAACTCAGCGGGTGAGGCAGTATCTATGGAGCGAAGGAATTGGCCAAGTTTCTGGTCGAGACCCTTCTTCAGACTGATGTGAGGGTGGGGGGGGGGGGGCGGGAAGAAGAAAGGACCAGGTGGAGACAGTGGGGTGAAGGAGAGCTGGGAAGGGGAGGAGAAAGCAGGGACTACCTGAAATTGAAGAAGTCAATGTTCATACCGCTTGGGTGTAAACTGCCCAAGCGAAATATGAGGTGCTGCTCCTCCAATTTACGGTGGGCCTCACTCTGGCCATGGAAGAGGCCCAGGACAGAAAGGTCAGATACGGAATGGGAGGGGGAATTGAAGTGCTGACCAATAGACAAAAGACAATAGGTGCAGGAGTAGCCCTTTCGACCCTTCGAGCCAGCACCGCCATTCAATATGATCATGGTTGATCATCCCCAATCAGTACCCCGTTCCTGCCTTCGCCCCATATCCCCTGACTCCGCTATCTTTAAGAGCCCTATCTAGCTATCTCTTGAACGTATCCAGAGAACCGGCCTCCATCTGAGGCAGAGAATTCCACAGACTCACAACTCTCTGTGAGAAAAAGTGTTTCATAGTCTCCGTTCTAAATGGCTTACTCCTTATTCTTAAATTGTGGCCCCTGGTTTCGGACTCCCCCAACATCGGGAACATGTTTCCTGTCTCTAGCGTGTCCAAGCCCTTAACAATCTTATATGTTTCAATAAGATACCCTCTCATCCTTCTAAACTACAGAGTGTACAAGCCCAGTCGCTCCATTCTCTCAGCATATGACAGTCCCGCCATCCGGGAATAAACGTCGTGAACCTACGCTGCACTCCCTCGATAGCAATGTCCTTCCTCAAATTAGGGGACCAACACTGCACACAATATCCCGGTGTGGTCTCACTAGGGCCCTGTACAACTGCAGAAGGAGCTCCTTGCTCCGATACGCAACTCCTCTTGTTATGACGGCCAACATGCCTTCATTAGCTTTCTTCACTGCCTGCTGAACCTGAATGCTTACTTCCATTGACTGATGAACAAGGACCCCCCAGATCTCGTTGTACTTCCCCTTTTCCTAACTTGACACCATTCAGATAATAATCTGCCTTTCTGTTCTTGCCACCAAAGTGGATAACCTCACATTTATCCACATTAAACTTCATCTGCCCTGCATCTGCCCACTCACCCAACCTGTCCAAGTCACACTGCATTCTCAAAGCATCCTCCTCACAGCTCACACTGCCACCCAGCTTTGTGTCATCTGAAAATTTGCTAATGTTACTTTTAAACCCTTCATCTAAATCATTGATGTATATTGTAAATATCTGCAGTCCCAGCACCAAGCCTTGCGGTACCCCACTAGTCACTGCCTGCCATTCTGAAAGGGACCCGTTAATCCCTACTCTTTGTTCCCGGTCTGATAACCAATTTTCTATCCATATCAGCACACTACCCCCAATACCATGTGCCCCAATTTTCCCCACTAATTTCCTATGTGGGTCCTTCTCAAATGCTTTCTCAAAGTCCAGGTACACTCTCAGTGAGAGATGGGGGAGAGAGGGAGAAAGGTGGCGTGAGGTGGTGGGGTGATAGGTTGGGGAGGGGGATAGGGATGTGAAGGGGAGAGAGGGGAGGCGGGGGAGGGGAAGGGAATTTAGGGAAAGGGGCGAGGGGGGGAGAGGGGGGAGGGGAGGGAGAGAGGGAAGATAATGGAGGGGAGAGAGGGAGAGGAGAGGGGGACGGGGAGGAGGAGGAGGGGGAGAGGGACTGAGAGAGGGGAGGGGGAGGGGAGGAGGAGGTGGAGGAGGAGGAGGAGGAGGAGGAAGAGGAGGAGGGGGGTGGAGGGGGAGGAGGGAGGAGGGGTCCGGGCGGAGGTGCAGAGAGGCAAGGGGGACATAACGAGGGACGGGGCTAGACGGAGGGGCGGGAATGGGACATGAGGGGGACGGAGGGCGAGGGAGGTGAGAAGGGGAGGAGGAAAAGAGGGGGGCGGTGCGAAAGGGGAGTCGGGGAGAGGCCAGTTCGTGGGAGGAGAGGTTGTTGGGGGGAGGAGGATGGTTGGGGGGGAGGGGTAGTTGAGGGGGAGGGGTTGTTGAGGGGGCGAGGGGTGGTTAAGTGGGGAGGGGTGTTTGATGTGGGGTGGGGGTGTTTGAGGTGGATAACCGCTGGGAAGAAACTGTCTGAAGAAGGGTCTCGACCTGAAACGTCACCTATTCCTTCGCTCCATTGACGCTGCCTCACCCGCTGAGTTTCTCCAGCATATTTATCTACCTTCTGAATCTGGGGGAGTGCGTTTTCACACTTCTACATCATAATCCTGATGGGAGAGGGGAGAAGGGAAGAGGGCAAATGACAAATGGTGCCCAGGTAGACCCATTGTCGGCGAGGGTAGGTGTGAGCTGAAGACTGGTGTATGAGAGGCAGGTGCAGTGACGGGGATTAGAATGAAGCCGGAGGGAGGTCTGGGTCCATCCTGATCCCGGGCTGTGAACGGAGGTGCGGGCGGCGGGTTCCACTGCCCAACAGGAGCAAGTCAGTTACACCCGAGGCCTCGTTAGCGCCGGCCCTGTCCCTTCGTCACAGTCATAGAGTCACACTGCACGGAAACAGGCCTTTCGGCCCAACATGCCCTTGCCGACCAAGATGCCCCATCAGCACAAATCCCACCAGCCCGCGTTTGGCCCATGTCCCTCTATCCTTTCCCAACCACGAACCTGTCCAAACGGCGTTTAAATGCAGTTATAGTTCTGACCTCATCCACCTCCTCTCGTAGTTTGTTTCATATACCCACCTCCTTCGATGTGAAAAGTTACCTCTCGTATATCTAGTAAATCTTTCTCCTCTTAACTTAAACATAATTCCTGTGGTTTTTGATTCCCCTAAATGTCTGGGTAAAAAGACTCTGTGCATTCACCCCATCTAATTCCCTCATCGTCGTATACACCTCTATCAGATTACCCCGCTGCCTCTTGTGCTCCAAGGAATAAAGTCCTACCCTGCCCAACATCTCCCATTCGCTCGTGACCTAGAGTCCTCGCAACGTCCACGTAAATCTTTCCTGCTCTCTTTCCAGCTATCTGTTCTGCCTTCGACTGCCGCAAGCCCTATTCAGGGCTGTTTAATATCTAACTGATCCCTCCCTCGTGTGAGATTAGTTGGAAGCGGCCAGGACACCTTCACATTGATTACTAGCACCCAAATAACATTCATTCCCCGAGACGGCAACGTGTGCAGTAGACACTCGTGATACTGCAGGGGTTCAGCAGTTGCGTGAAACGGAATGCGTTTTGAACCAGGAAGTGGAGAAGTTTAAATGGCTGCGAAAGACCATGTCGAGAGTTGGACCGAGGAGGCAGTTTGTCCCATCTGCCTGGAATTCTTCACCGATCCGGTTATACTGGAGTGTGGGCACAACTTCTGCCGCTCCTGTATCACACAGAGTTGGGACAGGGAGGGGAGAAACTGCTGCCCGGAATGTAGAGAGGAGTTTACAGACCGCACCCTCAGGGTGAATCGGGCCTTGGCGAGACTGTCTGAGAAAGCTCGAACACTGAGCCTGAATCGGACAGAGAAGGAAAGTAAACTTCAGTGCGAGGAACATCAGGAAGAACTGAAGCTGTTTTGTGAAACGGACAAGAAGCGGATCTGTGTGATTTGTCGAGATGCGCGGGAACACAGAGATCACCGCTTCATGCCGGTTAAAGAAGCTGTTCAAATATACAAGGTAAATGCAAACTGATTTTAATCACATCATTTTAATTCCTTCTTTATTGATCAACAATTTAATTCTCTGATTTTCAAACACAATCCCAGGATCAGGTGAAATCTTCCTTCGAATCTCTCACAAAAAGGAAACAGAGATCCAGCAAATGGAGCAGCAACAGAAACAGAAGATTTCTGTAGTTATGGTGAGGCTTTCCAGTTTTGATTTCCTGATCTTGTGTAGATTTGATCGCTGTGATGCATGTAATAATAGGGCAGCGCAGTGACACATGTAGTGCTGCTGTCTCCTAATTCTGGTGAACGTTTTGACAAACTATTGAAGTCGGTCAAAGTCGTGATGATACACAAACAGTGACATTATATGTTGATCTTCACCATTCATTTCACAGGAACAGTCACACTCCCATCAGTCCAAGATCACATCCCAGTTTGCTGAACTGCACCAGATTCTCACTGAGAAAGAGCAGCGCGCACTGGCAGATGTCCGAGAGGAAGAAAAGAAGATTCTAAATACAATGGAAAAAAATCTTAAAAAGATTAAAGACAATTTAAGTTCTATTCAGGAGGAACTCTTAAAGTTGCAGCAACAGATGGATCAAAAAGACAGTCTGGTGTTTCTGAAGGTGAGAGGTTACACAACAGTTTGGTGAAGTGAAAGTGCACAGTCACAAAATTGTGGTGACATTTCTGAAATAAATGCTGCATTTGCCAGTAATTCAGAACTGGGTAAATGCTCCGTCTGTTCCAGAGCTGTGCTGCTGTTGTTCCCAAATTAAATTGTCTCCTGCATAATCTGTGGGATCTCTGCACTGCCTGCAGTCTCCTTGGGATGAGTTACTCTAATCTTGTCACAGAGTTTGTGGCTGTTTGATATTTCCCCTAAAAGATGGAAAATCTCCAGGAAAGAAAAGATCACGTGGAAAGTTTGTCGTATGTTCCTCTTTAGTGGGAAATAATTTTGTGGTGTTAAACCGATGCGTTGAAGGCAGCTTAATGATCGTGCTCACGGATACACTTAATCAACCCCTGTGATTTATCCACCTTAACATGCCTTAAGGTCGCCAGCACTTAATGGGGCCTATTATGTCCTAAATTATCGTTTTGCTTTTAAAGGGACCTATTCTCCCCCTAGTTATTATTTTACTATTAATACACTTGTAGAATATCTCGGGCAATATCCAATCTCTGTCTCTATGACGACAATAGATGTTGGGCAATGGAACATTTCTGGGGCTTGTTGTAATTTATGTGAAACTCCTGCTGTCGGGATGTGGATGTCCAGTCTCAGTCTACTCAGATTTGTGTTTTATTTCTTGCAGGAGGAAGCTGGTGGGAAGAGGAGGTAAGACATGCTCTTGACTGAAACACTGCAAGTTTGTGTAGAGCAGCTCAAAAAAATAGTTGATGCTCAGTTTATAACCAGCTGCTAAATATTTGCAGGGTTAGTGATGAAGATAAAGCACTCTCAGTGACAGACGCTGCCTTGCCGATTGAAAAATTTGATCACCACTTTTTAATGAACACGCTGTGGAGAGAAACATCTGCCATTAAGCGAGGTAAAACATGTCCAGTTTCCTCTCTTCTTGTTTATAACACATTTTAGTAACACACATGCAAACATTGCCAAGATACATTTTATTCCCCTCTAATACCTCCTATGGCAGCTATCTCTCTCCTGTGAACTTTAGAAAACTGCATCTTCCATTCCTCAGTCCGTTGGCACAGTTCATGATGAACATTTATCTTAGACAACCTTCTTCACTCTTCACAATTTCTCATGAATTTGAATCTCATCCACAAACCTGCTAACCATGCCACCCACATACCCATCATTCATCTAATCATTTATATAAATAGGGCCAACAGTGGAGTCAGCATTGAGCATTGTGGTACATCACTTGCGACAGGCCTCCAGTCTGAAAAACAACTCTCTACCTCTGCCCTCTGTCTCCCACATTCAGGCCACATTTTGACCCATTGCCTAACTACCCTGGATTCCATATGATCAAACCTTCCTTATCAGCCAACCATGGAAGTTGCTGCTCTCAAATAGCCAATCTTACCTCCCACATTCACATACAAGCCATAAAAAATATAACATAAACATCTGAAATGTTCTGCCCCAGGAGGTAGTGATTGGTCAGATTGTTGGCAACAGGCAAAGTGGAAACGGATGGATGTTTGAAGGATGGAGAATTTGGAAGTTATGGAAAACTGCATAGAACAGGAATTGATGCCATCTTAGATCAGTCATGATCACATTGAATGTCGGAGCCGGCCTGAGGAGTGGAGCCTACTCCTCCTGCTATTTTCTTGTGCTCTTTTGTTTTTTTCATACTTACGGAATGATAAATTTTACACAGCGGGAATGTGGCAAAGATTGACAATACTTGTCCGTGGAACAATGATTTTGCTGTGCGGGTTGAGATTGAGTAGACTAGGCCTGTATACTCGAGAGATCGGGTGTATTGGAGGAGATCTCAGCGAAACACAACGTTTACAGGGCTCAGTGGGCTGGTTGCAGGGAGGATCTTTCCCCTGTCATAGAAACATAGAAAATAGGTGCAGGAGTAGGCCATTCGGCTTTTCGAGCCAGCACCGCCATTCAATATGATTATGGTTGATCATCCAAATTCAGTACCCCGTTCCGGCTTTTTCTGCATATCCCTTAATTCCCTTAGCACTAAGAGCAAAATCTAACTCTCTCTTGAAAACATCCAGCGAATTGGCCTCCACTGCCTTCTGTGGCAGAGAATTCCACAGATTCACAACGCACTGGCTGGAAATGTTTTTCCTCATCTCAGTCTTAAATGGCCTATCCCTTATTCTTCAACCCTTATTCTTAAACCGTGCCCCCTGGTTCTGGACTCCCCCAACAGCGGGACCATTTTTCCTGCATCTACCCTGTCCAATCCTCTCAGAATTGGATATGTTTCTATGAGATCCTCTCTCATCCTTCTAAATTCCAGTGAATACAAGCCCAGTGGACCCATTCTTTCATATGTCAGCCCCACCATCCTAGGAATTAACCTGGTGAACATGCGCTGCACTCCCTCAGTAGCAATAATGTCCTTCCTCAAATTAGGAGACCAAAATTGCACACAATACTCGATGTATTGTCTCACCAGTACAACTGCAGTAGGACCTCCTTGCTCCTAAACTCAAATCCTCTTGCAAGAAGGCCAACATGTCATTGGTTTTCTTCACTGCCCGCTGTACCTGCATGCTGACTATCAGTGACTGATGTACAAGCACATCCAGATCTCGTTGTACTTTCCCTTCCTCTAATCTGACCTAATTCAGATAATAATCTGCCTTCCTGTTCTTGCCATCAAAGTGGATATCCTCACATTTATCCACATTAAACTGCATCTGTCATGCTTCTGCCCATTCACCCAACGTATCTAAGTCACTCTGCAGCTTCATAGCGTCCTCTTCGCAGCTCACACTGCCACCATAGCTTTGTGTCATCTGCAAACTTAGAGATGTCACATTTAATTCCCCCTTCTAATTCGTTAATATATATTGTAAACAACTGGGGTCCCAGCACCGAGCCTTGCGGTACCCCAGTAGTCACTGCCTGCCATTCTGAAAAGGATCCGTTAATTCCTACTCTTTGTTCCTACTCATATTGAATGGTGGTGCAGGCTCGAAGGGCCGAATGGCCTACTCCTGCACCTAATTTCTATGTTTCTATGTTTCTATGTTTCCTGTCTGCCAACCAATTCTCTAGCCATGTCAATACCCTACCCCAATACCGTGTGCTCTAATTTTGCACACTAATCTCTTGTGTGGGACCTTATCAAAGGCCTTTTGAAATTCCAGTTACACCACATCCACTGGCTCTCCCATATCCATTCTACTTATTACATCCTCAAAAAATTCCAAAAGATTAGTCAAGCATGATTTACCCTTCATAAATCCATGCTGACTTTGACCGATCCTGTCACTGCTTTCCAAATGCGCTGCTATAACATCTTTAATAATCGATTCCAGCATCTTCCCCACTAGCGATGTAAGGCTAACTGGTCTATAATTCCCTGTTTTCTCTCTCCCACCTTTCTTAAAAAGTGGAGTTACATTGGCTACGCTCCTGTCCACAGGAACTGATCCAGAGTCGAGAGAGCATTGGAAAATGATCACCAATGCATCCATGATTTCTACTCTGGGATGCAGACCATCAGGCCCTGGGGATTTATCTGCCTTCAGTCCCAACAGTTTATCCAACACATTTTTCTGACTAATGTAGATTCCCACTAGATCCTCGGTCCCCGTGTATTTCCGGGAGATTGTTTGTGGCTACCTTAGTGAAGACAGAACCAAAGTACTCGTTTAACTGTTCTGCTATTTCCTCGTTTCCCATTATAAATTCATCTGACTGACTGTAAGGGACCTACATTCGTCTTCACTAATCTTTTCCTTTTTACATACCTAAAGAAACATTTACAGTCAGTTTTATATTTCTTTCTTGCTCATTTCCCCCCTTCTTAATTAACCCCTTTCTCCTCCTCTGTTGAGTTCTGAATTTCTCCCAGTCCTCTGGTTTTCCGCTTCTTCTAGCCAATTTATATGCCTCTTCCATGGATTTAACACTATCCTTCCTCGTCATCCACCTTCCCAGTTTTATTTTTTCGCCATCCATGCGGTCATTAAATCTTTGCCAATGCATCTCCACTGTCAACCCCTTAAGTATATTTTGCCAGTCTATCCTAGCCAATTCCCGTCTCATACCTTCAAAGTATCCTTTATTTAAGTTCAGGACCCTAGTCTCTGAATTAACCGTGTCACTCTCCATCCTAATACAGATTTCCACCTTATTATGGTCACTGTTGTCCAAGGGGACATAATTTCCCATCATGTCTGTGTCCACCTTTTTCCCAGCTATACTAATCGATTTGCCCACATTACATCGGTATTCTTCTACACCTCACCTATTTAAGTGCCTCAAATATAGTGATGAAACATAGAAACATAGTAAATAGGTGCAGGAGTAGGCCATTAGGCTCTTCGAGCCTGCACCGCCATTCAATATGATCATGGCTGATCATCCAACTCAGTATCCTGTACCTGCCTTCTCTCGATACCCCCTGACCCTTTAGCCACAAGGGCCACATCTAACTCCCTCTTAAATATAGCCAATGAACTGGCCTCAACTACGTTCTGTGGCAGAGAATTCCAGAGATTCACCACTCTCTGTGTGAAAAATGTTTTTTTCATCTCGGTCTTAAAAGATTTCCCCCTTATCCTTAAACTGTGACCCCTTGTCCTGGACTTCCCCAACATCGGGAACAATCTTCCTGCATCTAGCCTGTCCAAACCCTTAAGAATTTTGTAAGTTTCTATAAGACCCCCCCTCAATCTTCTAAACTCCAGCGAGTACAAGCCGATTCTATCCAGTCTTTCATCATATGAAAGTCCTGTCATCCCAGGAATTAGTCTGGTGAACCTTCTCTGTACTCCCTCTATGGCAAGAATGTATTTCCTCAGATTTGGAGACCAAAACTGTACGCAATTCTCCAGGTTTGGTCCCACCAAGACCCTGTACAACTCCAAAGAACCTCCCTGCTCCTATACTCAAATCCTTTCGCTATGAATGCTAACATACCATTCGCTTTCTTCACTGCCTGCTGCACCTGCATGCCTACTTTCAATGACGTTTACCATGACACCCAGGTGTCGTTGCATCTCCCCTTTTTCCTAACCGGCCACCATTCAGATAATAGTCTACTTTTCTGTTTTTGCCACCAAAGTGGATAACCTCACATTTATCCACATTATACTGCATCTGCCATGCATTTTCCCACTCCATCAGTCTATCCAATTCACCTTGCAGCCTCCTAGCGTCCTCACAGCTAACACTGCCACCCTGCTTCGTGTCATCCGCAAACTTGGAGATGTTGCATTGAATTCCCGCGTCCAAATCATTAATATATATTGTAAATAGCTGGGGTCTCAGCACTGAGCCTTGCGGTACCCCACTAGTCACTGCCTGCCATTCTGAAAAGGACCCGTTTACTCCTACTCTTTGCTTCCTATTTGCCAGCCAGTTCTCTATCCACATCAATACTGAACCCCCAATACCGTGTGCTTTAAGTTTGTATACTAGTATCTTGTGTGGGACCTTGTCGAAAGCCTTCTGAAAGTCCAGATATAACACATCCACTGGTTCTCACTTATCCACTCTACTAGTTACATCCTCGAAAAATTCTATAAGATTCGTCAGACATGATTTACCTTTTGTAAATCCATGCTGACTTCGTCCAATGATTTCACCACTGAAATCTCACTTCATCACCTCCACTGTAGCATGTTCCAGATATCACCCACTCTCAGTGTAAAGAAAAGCTAAATCTCAGATATACTTTTAAATTCCTTGCTTTCAAGATAAACCTGAACTCTCTTGATCAGATATCCCTGCATGGGAATCGGGTTTTGATAATCTACCCGATATCCTGCTGCACATTTTGACAACCTTCCCTGCTATCCGCAAATTGTGCGTCCTCCACAAACTTACTAATCACACCTCCTACATTCACATCCAAGCCGTGAAAATATAACATAAACAGCAAAGGTTGCAGCACCGATCTCTGCTGCACTCCACCAGTCACAGAACTCCAAGCAGAAAAATCATCCTTCTACCGCTACCTTCTACCTCCAACCACCAAGCCAACTTTGGATCCATTTCACCAGCTCACCTTCGATCCCACCTGCCTTTACTTTCTGGACCAGCCTTACATGAGGAACATTGTCAAGTCCCTCAGTGAAGTTGATATATTGGTTCACAATGAGATCAGTGTGTTCTTAGTTGTACACACCCATCAAATCCACCCATGATCCCCTCTCTTTCAGCGACCCTACTACCACAAGTCCCCACACATTCTGTCTAACACCCAATCATTCAACCTCTGCTTCCTTCCACGGTCCAAGCCACCCCTCCCTCTCTCTCGCCCTCCACTCAAAGAAACAGGGGCAGGTCATCTGGCCCCTCATGTCTCCCCCATTCACTATGATCATGGCGACTCCACCCCACACCTCTACCTTCTCTTTAACAACCTCGAATTACCAAATTACCATTGGGGGTCCTTGTTCATCAGTCAATGAAAGTAAGCATGCAGGTACAGCAGGCAGTGAAGAAAGCAAATGGCATGTTGGCCTTTATAACTAGAGGAATTGAGTATAGGAGCAAAGAGGTCCTTCTGCAGTTGTACAAAGCCCTAGTGAGACTGCACCTGGAGTAGTGTGTGCAGTTTTGGTCCCCTAATTTCAGGAAGGACATGCTAGCTATTGAGTGAGTGCAGCGTAGGTTCACAAGGTTAATTCCCAGGATGGCGGGATTGTCATATGCTGGGAGAATGGAGTGGCTGTGCTTGTATATTATGGAGTTTAGAAGGATGAGCGGTATCTTATTGAAACATGTAAGATTGTTCATGGTTTGGACACGCTAGCGGCAGGAAACATGTTCCCGGTGTTGGGGGAGTCCAGAACCAGGGGCCACAGTTTAAGAATAAGTGTTAAGCCATTTAGAACGGAGATGAGGAAACACTTTTTCTCACAGATAGTGTGAGTCTGTGGAAATCTCTGCATCAGTGGGCGGTGGAGGCCGCTTCACTGGATGCTTACAAGAGAGAGTTAGATAGAGCTTTTAAAGATAGCAGAGTCAGGGGATATATTGAGAAGGCAGGAACGGGCTACTGAACGTGGATGATCAGCCATGATCACATTGAATGGCGGTGCTGGTTTGAAGGACCGAATGGCCTACTCCTGCACCTATTGTCTATAGTCACTCACCTCAATATCCCCTTGCTCCGATTTGCCTCCATATGTGAATAGCCCGCTTCATTCCTCCATCCCCACCGCAATCTCGCAATCCTCCTCACTCTCCGCACTCACTGGTCCTCCCCGTCCACCCTCCCTCGCCTCACGAAATTCCCCTCTCCATCCCTGGATAAAATCTCCGGGAGAGATGTGTGTTGTCCACCTGTTATGGTTCGTTTGAAACCCCGGGCAAGGTTTCAGTTGTCCGCCCGCCTGTGCCCGAGTCTCCCCCCGACCCCCGGGGACTGACTCTCTGATTCTCTGCTTCTCCCCCCAGTCTACGTCACCTTGGATGTGGAAACAGCGCATGCGTGGCTCGAGGTGTCTGAGGATCTGAAGAGGGTGAGACTGACCGGGACCGAGAGGCGTCTCCCTGACACCGGGAAGAGGTTTACAGTCTGGGCGTGTGTGCTGGGATCGGAGGGATTCACATCGGGGAGACATTACTGGGAGGTGGAGGTGGCGGGGAGTCGGCGCTGGGGTCTGGGAGTCGCCGCAGAGTCTGTGGAGAGGAAGGGACCGGTCACACCGACCCCGGAGACTGGAGTCTGGAGCATCAGGCGGTGGGATGACGGGTTTGATGCATTCACCTCCCCTCCATCCCCTCTCCCCGCCCGTCCCATCCCCGGGAGGGTGGGAGTTTATCTCAGTTACGAGTCCGGGACAGTTTCATTTTACGACGCGGACACCAAGTCCCATCTCCACACCTTCACTGGGAATAAATTCACGGAGAAACTTTATCCTTTCTTAGGGCCTGGGGAAGGAAACTGGCTGAGAATCTGCTCCGGTTCCGCTCCGGGTGTGTAAAAGGGTCGGGTCCCGGGACCGGCGTCAGGAGCGGGGCTCAGCCAGGGGCTGTGGGGCAGAAACCCGGTGGACAACAGGTCGGCGCTGAACGAACGGCTCCCATTTAATCCCCAAATTCCGCGTCGTGAAACAAACCCCAGTGAGTGAGCGCGGAAATAAAACCAGGGGGAATGTAAATGTGGGAAGAGTGAAATAAACAGCAACTGAAATCAGAGCTGTCTGTCTGTCTGTCTGTCGATCCGTTCATTTTAACGCGTTAACCGCGTCCGGCAACGGAACAGAAATTACTTTTGTGAAAATATAAAGATTGAAACAATCTCCCTTCCCGCGGGTTCAGCAGCAGCCGCGGGCGGCGGGTCCTGAGCTCCGGGTCCTATAGTCCGCCGACTCTGAAAATCTGTAGCGAGTTTGCAGCATTTGCTCTCCACACAACAGATTCGTTTCTTCGGGACGGATCATTGGAGGAATGGGGTCAAACACAAGGAGGGAGGAAATTGGTGTAAACTTTGCTTTGACAGCCAATGAGTTGGGGGGGAGGGGTGGTTCAGGGGAGGGGTGGAGGGAGGTGGTCAGGCGACAGGAGGGACGTTGGCGGCCGGGAGGTAAACCAGTGAAGATAAAAACAAAATGACGGAGTAACTCAACGGGACAGACAGCATCTCTGGAGATGGAGAAGTCCCGCCGAGTTACTCCTGCCGCCCAGACCACCTACCCCCCTGTCCCACCCCCACGTCCCCCTCTCTCTATTGACCCCCTCCCTCTCATGCCCACTCCCCCCACTCCCTCAACCGCCCCGACCACCTCACCCTCACCCCACCTCTCCCCCCCATCCCGCCTCTCCCCCCCACCCCCTTGTCCCACACCCCCCCCCCTCACTTGACCCACCCTCTCTCTCTTGCTCAGATTTAAAAGAGGAGTGAAATGTAAAGGCAGAGAGAGGGTTATGGGTGGAAAGGAACATAGGAAAGGAGGGGGGAGGGTGGGCTTGGGCAGATGGGTGAAGGGAAAAATAGACACAAATTGCTGGAGTAACTCAGCGTGTCAGGCAGCAGCTGTGGAGTACATGGATAGGTGACGTTTCACAGAATGCTGGAGTACCTCAGCGGGTCAGGCAGCATCTGTGGAGAACATGGATAGGTGACGTTTCACAGAGTGCTGCAGTAACTCAGCGGGTCAGGCAGCATCTGTGGAGAACATGGATAGGTGACGTTTCACAGAGTGCTGGAGAAACTCAGCGGGTCAGGCAGCATCTCTGGAGAAAAGGTATAGATAATACTAGACTAAGTGGGACCCGTTGGGTCCCAGCATCGCACGGGAGGGCTGGTCACTCAACGCAATATTCCACCTCTCCACCAATTCCAATATTGCTTGCCAGTGGGAGGGGGGGGGGGCGGTAGTATACGCTAATTCTTACAAAATTCTTAAGGGGTTGGACAGGCTAGATGCAGGAAGATTGCTCCCGATGTTGGGGAAGTCCAGGACAAGGGGTCACAGCTTAAGGATAAGGGGGAAATCCTTTAAAACCGAGATGAGAAGCACTTTTTTCACACAGAGAGTGGTGAATCTCTGGAACTCTCTGCCACAGAGGGTAGTCGAGGCCAGTTCATTGGCTATATTTGAGAGGGAGCTAGATGTGGCCCTTGTGGCTAAAGGGATCAGAGTGTATGGAGAGAAGGCAGGTACGGGATACTGAGTTGGATGATCAGCCATGATCATATTGAATGGCGGTGCAGGCTCGAAGGGCCGAATGGCCTATTCCTGCACCTAATTTCTATGTTTCTAATGGGAATTATCACGTTTGCTCTGTTGTGCTAGTATGGGTGTTGTGGGCCGAATGGACATTGTGGGACGAATGGATTCTTGGGCTGGCAGCTCAGTCACTGAGGCCCTCTCCTATAACGTCTCTGCTGCCTTGGGTGATGCAGGACAAGACACGGGCTTTGGTCCCCAGCTTTGGGACACTGTGTGAAGCTGTTGCAGTCTGTCCCAGCCTGGTAAAAGCCTGGTTGGAGTGGATGTGGAGAGGATGTTTCCACTAGTGGGAGAGTCTAGGACCAGTGGCCACAGACTCAGAATTAAAAGATGCTCCTTTAGGAAGGAGATGAGCAGGAATTTCTTAAGTCAGAGTGTGGTGAACTGTGGAATTCATTGCCACAGACAACTGTGGAGGCCAAGCCAATGGACATTTGTCAGGAGGAGATTCTTGATTGTTACGGGTGTCAGAGGTAATGGCGAGATGGCAGGAGAATGGGTTTGAGAGGGAAAGATAGATAGTCATAAAGTGATACAGTTTGGAAACAGGCCCTTCGGCCCAGCATGTCCCATCTACACGTCCCACCTGCCCACGTTTGATCCATATCCCTCCAAACCTGTCCTGTCCAAGTACCTGTCTAACTGTTTCTTAAATGTTGCAATAGTTCCAGCCTCAACTACCTCCTCTGGCAGTTTGTTCCATACACCCACCACCCTTTGTGTGTAAAAGATACCTCTCGGATTCCTATTAAATCTTTTCCCCTTCTCCTTGAACCTATGTCCTCTGGTCCTCGATTCCGCTACCCTGGACAAGAGACTCTGTGCATCTACCCGATCTATTCCTCTCATGATTGTGTACACCTCTATAAGATCTCCCCTCTTCCTCCTGCGCTCCATGGAATAGAGATCCATCCTACTCAACCTTTCCCTATAGCTCACACCCTCTAGTCCTGGCAACATCCTCGTAAATCTTCTCTGTACCTGTGAGGAATGGGTTAATAGGTATAGTTGATTTAGACAAGAATCCATTGTCTAGTAGGGAGTACAGTAGGGAGTATAGAACGGAGAATAAGGGGAGTAAAGAACAAGTACAAATGGTGACTTTTCAAGGATGAGAACAGAGAAGATAAGGAGACCGTCCATTCTGGAATTAGGGTAAGGGTCATGAGAAACACTCTGTGCGCTTGCGTAATGAGATAAATGAATATTGCAAACACACCCATCATGACAAGATGTCTCATTTAAATGTACATGCGATGTATGATCTGGGAGGCACCAGGGGCGGTACCTGTAGAATGTGCACCTCAGTGTTCTGATTTGACAAGAGCCCGAAGGGGAGGAATAAATGTAACAAATGTAAAATGATGTGAATAAGAGAGAGATGAATTCCATCTCTCGGTGTGTCTTGACAGGGGAGACACCCAACTCTGCAGACTTGCTAATAAATAAACTTGTTTCTCTACATTCTCTACGCATCGTGAGTGTTCTTTCACAACTTGCGCCTGACAGCTTGGGGGCTCGTCCTCGGGATCCCCACTCCGGCCAGCTGGCGACAGTATACGGAAGAGGGGACGGTGCACCCCGTTGATTTCAACGGTCCCAGACCCCTAGATTGTCGTCAGCGGTTTGAGCGAGTGATATCCAGGACCAGAGATTAGAGAAACAAGTGGGAGTTCCGATCCGGAGGAAGATCGGGGGGAAATTCGCGAAGGAGCCAAATCGAGTGATTCTTGTGCACAAGACCCGGGTAAGAAAACTGACAATTAAGTACTACTCGGGCGATTAAATAAGACCTTGTGGATACCGCCCTGAAGAATTCAGGGGTCTGTACGGGCAAGGCAGAAAAAACGGGAAAATAGATCTGGGGTAAACAGATCGGGGGTAAACAGATCGGGGGGGAAATTCCGATCGGGAGGATGGGCAATGAAAACGGAAAGCCCACAAGGGAGGGGAAGGGCGGTAAGCCCGACCCCAGCATTCTGCCTGATAGTTCGTTGGGGCGAATGCTGAGCCTCTGGGGGCAGAGAAATACCCAGGGATTGGAGAAGACAAAAATGATTCGATTCTGTTATTTTGAGTGGCCAAAACACCCAATCAAAGGAGACTCGGTCTGGTGGCCGAAGAATGGGTCAGATGAGGATTGGGTGCGACAGGCATTGAATGTATATGTGAATAATAAATCTAACCTGTTGATAGAAGAAACCATGTATGCCGCGGTATGGGAGACGGGATGTAATCTGTTAAAATTAAAAGAAGAGGCTGAACAGTCAAGCCCCTCTTCACCCCATGGGATATACTGGAGAACCTACCTCCTCCCTATGTACACCCACCACCGGTGGAAGAGGTGACACCCGGACCCGCTCAGGTGGTAAGGAGAAAGGTCAGGGGTAAAGCAAGAACCTAATAACAATGTTACTGACGGTGATGACACCGACAGTGAACAATCGGACCCCAGGAGTGAGGACGGGGAGGAGATAGAAAGACAGGAGGCGGCTGGGGTAGATGAATTAAATCACCCGCCACCGAGAGAGGGAGTCAGGAGGTCGGACAGAGTAAAAAAAATACCGATAAAAATTAGACCCTTAAGGGAGGTACCCATGGGAGGACCCCACGGGGGAATGGGATTTGTTAATGTCCCCTTAACCAGTACCGAGGTAAGGAACTTCAAGAAGGAGATGAAAAGCCTCCTTGGAGATCCTTTAGGTCTGGCGGAACAGATAGATCAATTCCTTGGGCCAAACACTTATACATGGGAGGAGTTAATGGCCATTATGGGGAATCTCTTCACACCAGAGGAGAGGCAAATGATTAGGGCAGCGGCAATGAAAAAGTGGGAACAGGAGAACCCGCCAGGGCAGCAAAATGCGGCGGCCGCAGACAAATTCCCAGTACAAGAGCCAGATTGGGACAAGGGAATAGCAGCAGGACGAGGAAATATGAGGGACCTGCGGGATATAATTATAAAAGGGATTAAAGAGGCAGTACCCAAAGGACAGAATGTTGAACGAGCATTTGAGAATGGACAGCAGAAAGATGAGGCCCCGACAACGTTCCTTCAAAGACTCAGGAATAACATGCAACAGTATTACGGAATAGATCCGGACTCAGAGGCAGGACAACAACTGCTCAGGGCCAATTTCGTGACCAAATCCTGGCCTGATGTAAGGAAGGAGTTAGAAAAGATGGAAGATTGGAATGAGAAAGTACTGTCTCAGTTACTTACGGAGGCCCAGAAAGTGTACGTGCGAAGGGATGAGGAAAAACAGAAGGGAAAGGCAAAGATTATGTTGCAGGCAGTAAAGCAAGTAGTAGATCAGGACAAGGGCGGTACAGGATGGCGAGGGAGTTACTCCCGAGGCAGGGGAAGAGGATTCGGCAGGGGCCGCGGAAGAGGGGGATATGAAGAAGGATATGGAGAAGGATTCGGCAGGGGCCGGGGAAAAACGAGTACGGGACAAAGTTGGAGGACAGGACCTTCAAAATGTTATTTTTGTAATAAGGAAGGACACTTCAAAAGGGAGTGCCCTGAGCGTGTAGCGGAGTCCCGTACGTACAGTATGATGGAGAATGAATAGGGGGGTCAGGGTTTCCCGTCCCTGGGGTCGGGGGACTATAGAAGGGAACACTTGGTAAATTTAAAAATGGGACCCCAGGGAGAAGATACGGTGTTCATGGTAGATTCAGGAGCGGAGCGATCAAGTGTAACCAAAGTACCAATAGGTATGAAGGCAGGACAAGGGAGAATTAAAATTACTGGAGTAGGGGGGACTGTAATGGTAGCTCCCGAGATAGGAGGCGTGAATGTAAGGTATGGACACCGGGAGGCAGTAGAGGACTTAATCTTAGTCCCTCAGGCTGATATAAATTTAATGGGCAGAGATTTACAAATACAATTGGGGATAGGCACAGCACCGGTAGAGGGAAGGATAGTGGTCCAGTTGTATACTCTAAGAGAGGCGGATGAGCAAAGAATTAATGACCAAGTATGGGCCAAGGAAGGAAACAGAGGAGGTTTGCAAATACCCCCTCTACAGATAGTATTAAAGGACGGTGCCGACATAGTACGAGTAAGACAGTACCCCATTTCGACCGAGGGTCAAAAAGGCTTACAACCAATCATTGAGAATTTATTAAAGGACGGGGTATTGGAACCATGTATGTCCCCCTACAATACTCCGATCCTACCAGTCAGAAAGACCGACGGGACGTTTAGACTCGTACAGGACTTAAGGGAATTGAACAAGGTAGTCCGAGCCCGACACCCGGTAGTACCTAACCCTTACACCATCATGGGACGGATACCCCCAAGCCACAAATGGTTTAGTGTGGTAGATTTAAAGGACGCTTTCTGGAGTTGTCCGCTGGCAACAGAGAGTAGAGACTTATTCGCCTTTGAGTGGGAAAACCCTAACACCGGGCGAAAGCAACAATTCCGGTGGGCGGTGCTCCCTCAAGGTTTTACAGAATCACCCAATTTATTCGGCCAAATTTTAGAGCAGGTACTGGAGGATTTCCCAGGTCACGGGGAAACGCAACTATTACAGTACGTGGACGACCTTCTCTTGTCAGGAGAGAGGGAAGAAGAAGTAAGGGACGCCACGATAGTCCTGTTAAACTTCTTGGGAAAGAAGGGGTTAAGGGTGTCCCGTAACAAGCTTCAATTTGTGGAACAGGAGGTAAAATATCTAGGACACCTGATAAGCGGAGGAAAGAGACGAATAAACCCCGAAAGGATAGCTGGAATCACGGGAGTTCCACTCCCGAGGAATAAGAAAGAAATCCGGGAATTCCTGGGGTTGATAGGATACTGTCGATTGTGGATAGATGATTACGCCCGACAGGTGAAATTCCTGTATGATAAATTGGGAGAAGAAAAAGACAAGGTTAAGTGGACCCCTGAACAGGAGGTGGAATTTGGGAAATTAAAGAACAGTCTGATTACTGCTCCCGTGTTGGCCCTACCCTCGTTAGAACAACCTTTCCATCTCTTCGTAAATTCGGACAAGGGGGTGGCACTAGGGGTACTTACCCAGAAGAGAGGGGGGAACCGACAGCCGGTGGCCTTCCTCTCAAAAATATTAGATCCAGTCT
This sequence comes from Malacoraja senta, assembly GCA_038087875.1. Lineage (NCBI taxonomy): Eukaryota > Metazoa > Chordata > Chondrichthyes > Rajiformes > Rajidae > Malacoraja > Malacoraja senta. The sequence goes on from JAXLNO010002611.1 coordinate 29,672, forward strand.
CCCGGGGATGGCCGGGATGCATACAAGCGGTAGCAGCCGCTGCAATATTGGTGGAGGAGAGTAGAAAATTAACCTTTGGAGGAGCTCTGGTTGTTTCTACGCCACACACAGTAAGAACCATTCTCACTCAGAAATCCAACAGACGGTTAACGGACTCTAGAATTTTAAAGTACGAGGCCATCCTATTGGAAAAAGACGATTTGACTATAATTACGGATAAGAACCTTAACCCGTCCCAATTCCTGTATCCAGCAGAATAACCGGGCGATGAGGGGGAGGACCCAGTACACTGCTGTAGTGAAATAATAGATTTACAGACAAAAAGTAGAGAAGACTTGGAAGAACTACCTCTGGCTGAGGGCAGCCGGTGGTTTATAGATGGGTCCTCCAGGTGTATAGATGGAAAAGGCATAGTGGGTACGGTATAGTGAACGGGGAAACTATGGAATAAATTGAAAGCGGTAGGCTGCCTGGTAGTTGGTCAGCTCAATCTTGTGAAATATATGCATTAATGAGAGCTTTGGAACTATTGGAGGGGAAGGAAGGAACAGTATATACCGATTCAAAATACGCCTTTGGGGTAGTACACACCTTTGGGAAAATCTGGAAAGAGCGAGGAATGATAACAGCTCGAGGGAAAGAATTAGCGCATGAGCAATTGATAGGGCAGACACTGGAGGCCTTGCAGAAACCAGAAAGAATAGCCATAGCACATGTGGCAGGGCATCAGAAGGGTAACACCCTAGAGGCCAGAGGAAATAGGGCAGCAGATGAGGTTGCAAAAAGAGCAGCCACAGAACAGATGGTAGAAATAATGTCACTAATACCTTTAAGGGAACAAGAGGAAAAGATACCAATCTTTAGTGAGAAAGAGCAGGAACACATGAGGGAAATGGGAGCCCGGCTTACCCCAAATGGGAAATGGTGAACACCGGATGGAAAGCAGCTATTGAACAAAGAAATTATAAGGGAGTTATTAGGGAGGCTGCACGGGCAAAGCCATTGGGGAACCCAAGCTCTCTGTGACACCCTCCTCAGAACCTACGCTTGCCGTGGGATGTATACCGTGGCCAAACAAGTCATAGGGGGCTGTGTAATATATCAGCGAATTAACAAGAAAATCATGAGAGCAGTCCCGGGAGGAGGACAACCATTGGCAATTAGGCCCTTCCAAACAATACAGATAGATTTCACCGAGTTGCCCCGGGTACAAAGATGGAAGTACCTGTCAGTGGTAGTGGACCATTTCACTAGATGGGTAGAGGCATTCCCCACAGCAACTGCCACCTCACAGGCGGTAGCCAAGGTATTATTGGAGCAAATTATACCCAGATATGGGATTGTGGAAACAATAGACTCGGATAGAGGGACCCATTTTGCCTCCAAGACACATAAAATGATATGTGAAGCACTAGGAATTGAATGGAAATTGCATACACCGTGGCATCCCCAGAGCTCCGGAAAGGTGGAAAGAATGAATGGCACCTTGAAGACCCAAATCACCAAGTTAATAGAGGAAACGAGACTCCCCTGGACTAAGTGCCTTCCGATAGCCTTGTTGAGAATCCGCACGGCACCTCGGAAAGACATAGGGGTATCACCATATGAAATGGTATTAGTGCTCCCATACTTAGGGGAGATGGAAGGGGTCCCAACAATACAAGGGAATGATGTATTCCTAAGGAACTATTTACTGGCAGTGTCCCAATCTCTTGCAGAACTAAAAATTAAAGGATTGCTGGCCCAGAGCCCACCACTGGATTTCCCGATACACTCACTCAAGGCTGGGGACAAATACTAATAAAAACGTGGAAAGAAGAAAAGCTGCAACCTAAGTGGACTGGACCCTACCTGGTGTTACTAATCACCGAGACAGCAGTACGAACAAAACAGAAAGGGTGGACACACGCAAGCCGATTTAAGGGTCCTGTGGAGGCCCCACCAGACAATATCAGCCCGTGGACTGTGCGCAAAGGAGAGGAACCATTGACTTTGGTATTCACCAAGACCCCGCACGGAAAATGAAGACTTCATGCTGGTGGATAGTGTGTTGGGTGGTTACCCAACTCGTGAGTAACATAACATGTATAAAAATCACAATACCACAAAATAGAAAGTCCACCACCATCCCATTTAATGTATGTAAAGTAAAATGGTGGTGCGGATATAGAATGTATGTATGCACCCATCCCTGTAAAGATTGGCACGCGGTGTTTACTTCATCAAGATATGGGTGGCATCGAACCACCTATCAAACTGATAGGTGGAAAGTATATAAAAACCCAAATGAGGGATTGCCAGGACGCGTATATGTAAGCATACAGAGTGTTCAAATGCAGGAAAGTGGTAGGTATTGGATATGTGCAGAAAGAACAGGGAAGGACGCATGCCTGAGGTTTGAGATAGAAGTGAAGCTAGACGGGAATATGGTAAAATATGAGGATGGGAGGGAAAGGTTCCAGATAGATGACAGTCAGAGTAGGAGTCCCTGGGCAACACCAGCACCACCGGTAGTAAGAAATGTCACCACGGAAAATGAGCCTAAGGATTTGAAGATAATGATAGTAGCAGGAGAAACAAAATTAAGGCAGTTATATGAGGAGGGAATACCTACAGGAGGAAAGGGAGCCAACGCCTGGCTTGCCTGGATGATGTACACGGCCAGGAGTATGCAACACATCAATTGCTACGCCTGCGCCGGAGCTAAGCCTCAGCTGGTTCCAGTACTATTTCCCTTGAATTGGGATAGGAAACCTGGGGCTATGCCATGTATACTACAGCTATTCACGAATCCCATCCTACCAAAGGATGCGACCTGCCAGAGTTATCATTACCTATTCCCGGCTAGCAACAACAATACAAAGGGCCGAAGGACAGACCCACGACCTCCTCCATTTAGAACTCCCCTTGGGGAGGAGGGATTTGAGTGCTATACCAGATATAACCCAGATGGACAGGAAATGGGGAAGGTGCTGAACTGCAATCAGACGTATAACATAACGGCTGAGGAACAGGGGCCACTGTTCAAAAGCTCCTGGCTGAGAAAGCAGATAGTCAGTAGAGCCGATGTCTGGTGGTGGTGCGGGGAGAATACCCTGTGGCTCCGGTTACCAGGGTCATGGACGGGAACCTGTACCCTCACACAACTGATGATGCCCTTCACCATAGCAGTAGAACATGCTGTAGAACTCAATGAAGGAAGCCGACGACAGAAGAGAGGGGTGAGAGGATCATTCGACACACACACATATATATAGATGCGATAGGGGTGCCAAGAGGGGTACCCGATGAATTCAAAGCCAGAAACCAGATAGCTGCGGGTTTTGAGTCCATGCTCTTCTGGTGGTCCACACGTAATAAAAATGTGGACTGGATCAACTACCTATACTACAATCAACAACGCTTTATAAATTACACTCGAGATGCGGTTGAAGGATTAGCGGAACAACTGACAGATACCAGCCTAATGGCCTGGCAACATCGAATGGCCTTAGACATGCTACTGGCTGAGAAAGGAGGGGTGTGTGTAATGTTTGGCGAACAATGTTGCACCTTCATCCCCAACAACACTGCTCCTGATGGGTCAGTATCGAGAGCCCTAGCAGGTCTCACCTCCCTGTCTATCGAATTGGCCGAGAACTCCGGAGTAGACACCTCCTGGACCGGGTTTCTAGAATCCTGGTTTGGGAAATGGAAGCACATCTTTACATCAGCCCTAACATCAGTGGTAGTTATGATGGGGTTGCTGTGCCTATTTGGATGTTGTATCATTCCCTGCGTACGGGGGTTTTCTCAGCGATTGATAGAGACAGCCCTGACCAAGAATGACGCCGCCATGATGGCCTTTAAAACACAGTATGACCAGCGAGTGGAAGATAAAGAGGCGAAGATTCTGCTGCTAGCATTAGAGAAGGGGCAGATAGTCTAAATCAAAGGTTGCGTAGCAAAAGAAAAAGTGTGGATTGTGAGGAATGGGTTAATAGGTATAGTTGATTTAGACAAGAACCCATTGTCTAGTAGGGAGTATAGTAGGGAGTATAGAACGGAGAATAAGGGGAGTAAAGAACAAGTACAAATGGTGACTTTTCAAGGATGAGAACAGAGAAGATAAGGAGACCGTCCATTCTGGAATTAGGGTAAGGGTCATGAGAAACATTCTGTGCGCTTGCGTAATGAGATAAATGAATATTGCAAACACACCCATCACGACAAGATGTATCATTTAAATGTACATGCGATGTATGATCTGAGAGGCACCAGGGGCGGTACCTGTAGAATGTGCACCTCAGTGCTCTGATTTGACAAGAGCCCGAAGGGGAGGAATAAATGTAACAAATGTAAAATGATGTGAATAAGAGAGAGATGAATTCCATCTCTCGGTGTGTCTTGACAGGGGAGACACCCAACTCTGCAGACTTGCTAATAAATAAACTTGTTTCTCTACATTCTCTACGCATCGTGAGTGTTCTTTCACAACTTGCGCCTGACAGCTTGGGGGCTCGTCCTCGGGATCCCCACTCCGGCCAGCTGGCGACAGTATACGGAAGAAGGGACGGTGCACCCCGTTGATTTCAACGGTCCCAGACCCCTAGATTGTCGTCAGCGGTTTGAGCGAGTGATATCCAGGACAAGAGATTAGAGAAACAAGTGGGAGTTCCGATCCGGAGGAAGATCGGGGGGGAATTCGCGAAGGAGCCAAATCGAGTGATTCTTGTGCACAAGACCCGGGTAAGAAAACTGACAATTAAGTACTACTCGGGCGATTAAATAAGACCTTGTCGATACCGCCCTGAAGAATTCAGGGGTCTGTACGGGCAAGGCAGAAAAGGCGGGAAAATAGATCTGGGGTAAACAGATCGGGGGTAAACAGATCGGGGGGGAAATTCCGATCGGGAGGATGGGCAATGAAAACGGAAAGCCCACAAGGGAGGGGAAGGGCGGTAAGCCCGACCCCAGCATTCTGCCTGATAGTCCGTTGGGGCGAATACTGAGCCTCTGGGGGCAGAGAAATACCCAGTGATTGGAGAAGACAAAAATGATTCGATTCTGTTATTTTGAGTGGCCAAAACACCCAATCAAAGGAGACTCGGTCTGGTGGCCGAAGAATGGGTCAGATGAGGATTGGGTGCGACAGGCATTGAATGTATATGTGAATAATAAATCTAACCTGTTGATAGAAGAAACCATGTATGCCGCGGTATGGGAGACGGGATGTAATCTGTTAAAATTAAAAGAAGAGGCTGAACAGTCAAGCCCCTCTTCACCCCCATGGGATATACTGGAGAACCTACCTCCTCCCTATGTACACCCACCACCCGGAGTAGCACCACAGATCCCATCCCCGCCTCCACTTGCGGCGGCGGTGGAAGAGGTGACACCCGGACCCGCTCAGGTGGTAAGGAGAAAGGTCAGGGGTAAAGCAAGAACCTAATAACAATGTTACTGACGGTGATGACACCGACAGTGAACAATCGGACCCCAGGAGTGTGGACGGGGAGGAGATAGAAAGACAGGAGGCGGCTGGGGTAGATGAATTAAATCACCCGCCACCGAGAGAGGGAGTCAGGAGGTCGGACAGAGTAAAAAAAATACCGATAAAAATTAGACCCTTAAGGGAGGTACCCATGGGAGGACCCCACGGGGGAATGGGATTTGTTAATGTCCCCTTAACCAGTACCGAGGTAAGGAACTTCAAGAAGGAGATGAAAAGCCTCCTTGGAGATCCTTTAGGTCTGGCGGAACAGATAGATCAATTCCTTGGGCCAAACACTTATACATGGGAGGAGTTAATGGCCATTATGGGGAATCTCTTCACACCAGAGGAGAGGCAAATGATCAGGGCAGCGGCAATGAAATAGTGGGAACAGGAGAACCCGCCAGGGCAGCAAAATGCCGCAGACAAATTCCCAGTACAAGAGCCAGATTGGGACAAGGGAATAGCAGCAGGACGAGGAAATATGAGCGACCTGCGGGATATAATTATAAAAGGGATTAAAGAGGCAGTACCCAAAGGACAGAATTTTGAACGAGCATTTGAGAATGGACAGCAGAAAGATGAGGCCCCGACAACGTTCCTTCAAAGACTCAGGAATAACATGCAACAGTATTCCGGAATAGATCCGGACTCAGAGGCAGGACAACAACTGCTCAGGGCCAATTTCGTGACCAAATCCTGGCCTGATGTAAGGAAGAAGTTAGAAAAGATGGAAGATTGGAATGAGAAAGTACTGTCTCAGTTACTTACGGAGGCCCAGAAAGTGTACGTGCGAAGGGATGAGGGAAAACAGAAGGGAAAGGCAAAGATTATGTTGCAGGCAGTAAAGCAAGTAGTAGACCAGGACAAGGGCGGTACAGGATGGCGAGGGAGTTACTCCCGAGGCAGGGGAAGGGGATTCCGCTGGGGCCGCGGAAGAGGGGGATATGAAGAAGGATATGGAGAAGGATTCGGCAGGGGCCGGGGAAAAACGAGTACGGGACAAAGTTGGAGGACAGGACCTTCAAAATGTTATTTTTGTAATAAGGAAGGACACTTCAAAAGGGAGTGCCCTGAGCGTGTAGCGGAGTCCCGTACGTACAGTATGATGGAGAATGAATAGGGGGGTCAGGGGTTCCCGTCCCTGGGGTCGGGGGACTATAGAAGGGAACCCTTGGTAAATTTAAAAATAGGACCCCAGGGAGAAGATACGGTGTTCATGGTAGATTCAGGAGCGGAGCGATCAAGTGTAACCAAAGTACCAATAGGTATGAAGGCAGGACAAGGGAGAATTAAAATTACTGGAGTACGGGGGACTGTAATGGTAGCTCCCGAGATAGGAGGCGTGAATGTAAGGTATGGACACCGGGAGGCAGTAGAGGACTTAATCTTAGTCCCTCAGGCTGGTATAAATTTAATGGGCAGAGATTTACAAATACAATTGGGGATAGGCACAGCACCGGTAGAGGGAAGGATAGTGGTCCAGTTGTATACTCTAAGAGAGGCGGATGAGCAAAGAATTAATGACCAAGTATGGGCCAAGGAAACAGAGGAGGTTTGCAAATACCCCCTCTACAGATAGTATTAAAGGACGGTGCCGACATAGTACGAGTAAGACAGTACCCCATTTCGACCAAGGGTCAAAAAGGCTTACAACCAATCATTGAGAATTTATTAAAGGACGGGGTATTGGAACCATGTATGTCCCCCTACAGTACTCCGATCTTACCAGTCAGAAAGACCGACGGGACGTTTAGACTCGTACAGGACTTAAGGGAATTGAACAAGGTAGTCCGAGCCCGACACCCGGTAGTACCTAACCCTTACACCATCATGGGACGGATACCCCCAAGCCACAAATGGTTTAGTGTGGTAGATTTAAAGGACGCTTTCTGGAGTTGTCCGCTGGCAACAGAAAGTAGAGACTTATTCGCCTTTGAGTGGGAAAACCCTAACACCGGGCGAAAGCAACAATTCCGGTGGGCGGTGCTCCCTCAAGGTTTTACAGAATCACCCAATTTATTCGGCCAAATTTTAGAGCAGGTACTGGAGGATTTCCCAGGTCACGGGGAAACGCAACTATTACAGTACGTGGATGACCTTCTCTTGTCAGGAGAGAGGGAAGAAGAAGTAAGGGACGCCACGATAGTCCTGTTAAACTTCTTGGGAAAGAAGGGGTTAAGGGTGTCCCATAACAAGCTTCAATTTGTGGAACAGGAGGTAAAATATCTAGGACACCTGATAAGCGGAGGAAAGAGACGAATAAACCCAGAAAGGATAGCTGGAATCACGGGAGTTCCACTCCCGAGGAATAAGAAAGAAATCCGGAAATTCCTGGGGTTGATAGGATACTGTCGATTGTGGATAGATGATTACGCCCGACAGGTGAAATTCCTGTATGATAAATTGGGAGAAGAAAAAGACAAGGTTAAGTGGACCCCTGAACAGGAGGTGGAATTTGGGAAATTAAAGAACAGTCTGATTACTGCTCCCGTGTTGGCCCTACCCTCGTTAGAACAACCTTTCCATCTCTTCGTAAATTCGGACAAGGGGGTGGCACTAGGGGTACTTACCCAGAAGAGAGGGGGGAACCGACAGCCGGTGGCCTTCCTCTCAAAAATATTAGATCCAGTCTCCCGGGGATGGCCGGGATGCATACAAGCGGTAGCAGCCGCTGCAATATTGGTGGAGGAGAGTAGAAAATTAACCTTTGGAGGAGCTCTGGTTGTTTCTACGCCACACACAGTAAGAACCATTCTCACTCAGAAATCCAACAGACGGTTAACGGACTCTATAATTTTAAAGTACGAGGCCATCCTATTGGAAAAAGACGATTTGACTATAATTACGGATAAGAACCTTAACCCGTCCCAATTCCTGTATCCAGCAGAATAACCGGGCGATGAGGGGGAGGACCCAGTACACTGCTGTAGTGAAATAATAGATTTACAGACAAAAAGTAGAGAAGACTTGGAAGAACTACCTCTGGCTGAGGGCAGCCGGTGGTTTATAGATGGGTCCTCCAGGTGTATAGATGGAAAAGGCATAGTGGGTACGGTATAGTGAACGGGGAAACTATGGAATAAATTGAAAGCGGTAGGCTGCCTGGTAGTTGGTCAGCTCAATCTTGTGAAATATATGCATTAATGAGAGCTTTGGAACTATTGGAGGGGAAGGAAGGAACAGTATATACCGATTCAAAATACGCCTTTGGGGTAGTACACACCTTTGGGAAAATCTGGAAAGAGCGAGGAATGATAACAGCTCGAGGGAAAGAATTAGCGCATGAGCAATTGATAGGGCAGACACTGGAGGCCTTGCAGAAACCAGAAAGAATAGCCATAGCACATGTGGCAGGGCATCAGAAGGGTAACACCCTAGAGGCCAGAGGAAATAGGGCAGCAGATGAGGTTGCAAAAAGAGCAGCCACAGAACAGATGGTAGAAATAATGTCACTAATACCTTTAAGGGAACAAGAGGAAAAGATACCAATCTTTAGTGAGAAAGAGCAGGAACACATGAGGGAAATGGGAGCCCGGCTTACCCCAAATGGGAAATGGTGGACACCGGATGGAAAGCAGCTATTGAACAAAGAATTTATAAGGGAGTTATTAGGGAGGCTGCACGGGCAAAGCCATTGGGGAACCCAAGCTCTCTGTGACACCCTCCTCAGAACCTACGCTTGCCGTGGGATGTATACCATGGCCAAACAAGTCATAGGGGGCTGTGTAATATATCAGCGAATTAACAAGAAAATCATGAGAGCAGTCCCGGGAGGAGGACAACCATTGGCAATTAGGCCCTTCCAAACAATACAGATATATTTCACCGAGTTGCCCCGGGTACAAAGATGGAAGTACCTGTCAGTGGTAGTGGACCATTTGACTAGATGGGTAGAGGCATTCCCCACAGCAACTGCCACCTCACAGGCGGTAGCCAAGGTATTATTGGAGCAAATTATACCCAGATATGGGATTGTGGAAACAATAGACTCGGATAGAGGGACCCATTTTGCCTCCAAGACACATAAAATGATATGTGAAGCACTAGGAATTGAATGGAAATTGCATACACCGTGGCATCCCCAGAGCTCCGGAAAGGTGGAAAGAATGAATGGCACCTTGAAGACCCAAATCACCAAGTTAATAGAGGAAACGAGACTCCCCTGGACTAAGTGCCTTCCGATAGCCTTGTTGAGAATCCGCACGGCACCTCGGAAAGACATAGGGGTATCACCATATGAAATGTTATTCGTGCTCCCATACTTAGGGGAGATAGAAGGGGTCCCAACAATACAAGGGAATGATGTATTCCTAAGGAACTATTTATTGGCAGTGTCCCAATCTCTTGCAGAACTAAAAATTAAAGGATTGCTGGCCCAGAGCCCACCACTGGATTTCCCGATACACTCAGTCAAGGCTGGGGACTGGGTACTAATAAAAACGTGGAAAGAAGAAAAGCTGCAACCTAAGTGGACTGGACCCTACCTGGTGTTACTAATCACCGAGACATCAGTACGAACAAAAGAGAAAGGGTGGACACACGCAAGCCGATTTAAGGGTCCTGTGGAGGCCCCACCAGACAATATCAGCCCGTGGACTGTGCGCAAAGGAGAGGAACCATTGACTTTGGTATTCACCAAGACCCCGCACGGAAAATGAAGACTTCATGCTGGTGGATAGTGTGTTGGGTGGTTACCCAACTCGTGAGTAACATAACATGTATAAAAATCACAATACCACAAAATAGAAAGTCCACCACCATCCCATTTAATGTATGTAAAGGAAAATGGTGGTGTGGATATAGAATGTATGTATGCACCCATCCCTGTAAAGATTGGCACGCGGTGTTTACTTCATCAAGATATGGGTGGCATCGAACCACCTATCAAACTGATAGGTGGAAAGTATATAAAAACCCAAATGAGGGATTGCCAGGACGCGTATATGTAAGCATATAGAGTGTTCAAATGCAGGAAAGTGGTAGGTATTGGATATGTGCAGAAAGAACAGGGAAGGACGCATGCCTGAGGTTTGAGATAGAAGTGAAGCTAGACGGGAATATGGTAAAATATGAGGATGGGAGGGAAAGGTTCCAGATAGATGACAGTCAGAGTAGGAGTCCCTGGGCAACACCAGCACCACCGGTAGTAAGAAATGTCACCACGGAAAATGAGCCTAAGGATTTGAAGATAATGATAGTAGCAGGAGAAACAGAATTAAGGCAGTTATATGAGGAGGGAATACCTACAGGAGGAAAGGGAGCCAACGCCTGGCTTGCCTGGATGATGTACACGGCCAGGAGTATGCAACACACCAATTGCTACGCCTGCGCCGGAGCTAAGCCTCAGCTGGTTCCAGTACTATTTCCCTTGAATTGGGATAGAACACCTGGGGCTATGCCATGTATACTACAGCTATTCACGAATCCCATCCTACCAAAGGATGCGACCTGCCAGAGTTATCATTACCTATTCCCGGCTAGCAACAACAATACAAAGGGCCGAAGGACAGACCCACGACCTCCTCCATTTAGAACTCCCCTTGGGGAGGAGGGATTTGAGTGCTATACCAGATATAACCCAGATGGACAGGAAATGGGGAAGGTGCTGAACTGCAATCAGACGTATAACATAACGGCTGAGGAACAGGGGCCACTGTTCAAAAGCTCCTGGCTGAGAAAGCAGATAGTCAGTAGAGCCGATGTCTGGTGGTGGTGCGGGGAGAATACCCTGTGGCTCCGGTTACCAGGGTCATGGACGGGAACCTGTACCCTCACACAACTGATGATGCCCTTCACCATAGCAGTAGAACATGCTGTAGAACTCAATGAAGGAAGCCGACGACAGAAGAGAGGGGTGAGAGGATCATTCGACACACACACATATATATAGATGCGATAGGGGTGCCAAGAGGGGTACCCGATGAATTCAAAGCCAGAAACCAGATAGCTGCGGGTTTTGAGTCCATGCTCTTCTGGTGGTCCACACGTAATAAAAATGTGGACTGGATCAACTACCTATACTACAATCAACAACGCTTTATAAATTACACTCGAGATGCGGTTGAAGGATTAGCGGAACAACTGACAGATACCAGCCTAATGGCCTGGCAACATCGAATGGCCTTAGACATGCTACTGGCTGAGAAAGGAGGGGTGTGTGTAATGTTTGGCGAACAATGTTGCACCTTCATCCCCAACAACACTGCTCCTGATGGGTCAGTATCGAGAGCCCTAGCAGGTCTCACCTCCCTGTCTATCGAATTGGCCGAGAACTCCGGAGTAGACACCTCCTGGACCGGGTTTCTAGAATCCTGGTTTGGGAAATGGAAGCACATCTTTACATCAGCCCTAACATCAGTGGTAGTTATGATGGGGTTGCTGTGCCTATTTGGATGTTGTATCATTCCCTGCGTACGGGGGTTTTCTCAGCGATTGATAGAGACAGCCCTGACCAAGAATGACGCCGCCATGATGGCCTTTAAAACACAGTATGACCAGCGAGAGGAAGATAAAGAGGCGAAGATTCTGCTGCTAGCATTAGAGAAGGGGCAGATAGTCTAAATCAAAGGTTGCGTAGCAAAAGAAAAAGTGTGGATTGTGAGGAATGGGTAATAGGTATAGTTGATTTAGACAAGAACCCATTGTCTAGTAGGGAGTATAGTAGGGAGTATAGAACGGAGAATAAGGGGAGTAAAGAACAAGTACAAATGGTGACTTTTCAAGGATGAGAACAGAGAAGATAAGGAGACCGTCCATTCTGGAATTAGGGTAAGGGTCATGAGAAACATTCTGTGCGCTTGCGTAATGAGATAAATGAATATTGCAAACACACCCATCACGACAAGATGTATCATTTAAATGTACATGCGATGTATGATCTGAGAGGCACCAGGGGCGGTACCTGTAGAATGTGCACCTCAGTGCTCTGATTTGACAAGAGCCCGAAGGGGAGGAATAAATGTAACAAATGTAAAATGATGTGAATAAGAGAGAGATGAATTCCATCTCTCGGTGTGTCTTGACAGGGGAGACACCCAACTCTGCAGACTTGCTAATAAATAAACTTGTTTCTCTACATTCTCTACGCATCGTGAGTGTTCTTTCACAACTTGCGCCTGACAGCTTGGGGGCTCGTCCTCGGGATCCCCACTCCGGCCAGCTGGCGACAGTATACGGAAGAAGGGACGGTGCACCCCGTTGATTTCAACGGTCCCAGACCCCTAGATTGTCGTCAGCGGTTTGAGCGAGTGATATCCAGGACCAGAGATTAGAGAAACAAGTGGGAGTTCCGATCCGGAGGAAGATCGGGGGGGAATTCGCGAAGGAGCCAAATCGAGTGATTCTTGTGCACAAGACCCGGGTAAGAAAACTGACAATTAAGTACTACTCGGGCGATTAAATAAGACCTTGTGGATACCGCCCTGAAGAATTCAGGGGTCTGTACGGGCAAGGCAGAAAAGGCGGGAAAATAGATCTGGGGTAAACAGATCGGGGGTAAACAGATCGGGGGGGAAATTCCGATCGGGAGGATGGGCAATGAAAACGGAAAGCCCACAAGGGAGGGGAAGGGCGGTAAGCCCGACCCCAGCATTCTGCCTGATAGTCCGTTGGGGCGAATACTGAGCCTCTGGGGGCAGAGAAATACCCAGTGATTGGAGAAGACAAAAATGATTCGATTCTGTTATTTTGAGTGGCCAAAACACCCAATCAAAGGAGACTCGGTCTGGTGGCCGAAGAATGGGTCAGATGAGGATTGGGTGCGACAGGCATTGAATGTATATGTGAATAATAAATCTAACCTGTTGATAGAAGAAACCATGTATGCCGCGGTATGGGAGACGGGATGTAATCTGTTAAAATTAAAAGAAGAGGCTGAACAGTCAAGCCCCTCTTCACCCCCATGGGATATACTGGAGAACCTACCTCCTCCCTATGTACACCCACCACCCGGAGTAGCACCACAGATCCCATCCCCGCCTCCACTTGCGGCGGCGGTGGAAGAGGTGACACCCGGACCCGCTCAGGTGGTAAGGAGAAAGGTCAGGGGTAAAGCAAGAACCTAATAACAATGTTACTGACGGTGATGACACCGACAGTGAACAATCGGACCCCAGGAGTGTGGACGGGGAGGAGATAGAAAGACAGGAGGCGGCTGGGGTAGATGAATTAAATCACCCGCCACCGAGAGAGGGAGTCAGGAGGTCGGACAGAGTAAAAAAAATACCGATAAAAATTAGACCCTTAAGGGAGGTACCCATGGGAGGACCCCACGGGGGAATGGGATTTGTTAATGTCCCCTTAACCAGTACCGAGGTAAGGAACTTCAAGAAGGAGATGAAAAGCCTCCTTGGAGATCCTTTAGGTCTGGCGGAACAGATAGATCAATTCCTTGGGCCAAACACTTATACATGGGAGGAGTTAATGGCCATTATGGGGAATCTCTTCACACCAGAGGAGAGGCAAATGATCAGGGCAGCGGCAATGAAATAGTGGGAACAGGAGAACCCGCCAGGGCAGCAAAATGCGGCGGCCGCAGACAAATTCCCAGTACAAGAGCCAGATTGGGACAAGGGAATAGCAGCAGTACGAGGAAATATGAGCGACCTGCGGGATATAATTATAAAAGGGATTAAAGAGGCAGTACCCAAAGGACAGAATTTTGAACGAGCATTTGAGAATGGACAGCAGAAAGATGAGGCCCCGACAACGTTCCTTCAAAGACTCAGGAATAACATGCAACAGTATTCCGGAATAGATCCGGACTCAGAGGCAGGACAACAACTGCTCAGGGCCAATTTCGTGACCAAATCCTGGCCTGATGTAAGGAAGAAGTTAGAAAAGATGGAAGATTGGAATGAGAAAGTACTGTCTCAGTTACTTACGGAGGCCCAGAAAGTGTACGTGCGAAGGGATGAGGGAAAACAGAAGGGAAAGGCAAAGATTATGTTGCAGGCAGTAAAGCAAGTAGTAGACCAGGACAAGGGCGGTACAGGATGGCGAGGGAGTTACTCCCGAGGCAGGGGAAGGGGATTCCGCTGGGGCCGCGGAAGAGGGGGATATGAAGAAGGATATGGAGAAGGATTCGGCAGGGGCCGGGGAAAAACGAGTACGGGACAAAGTTGGAGGACAGGACCTTCAAAATGTTATTTTTGTAATAAGGAAGGACACTTCAAAAGGGAGTGCCCTGAGCGTGTAGCGGAGTCCCGTGCGTACAGTATGATGGAGAATGAATAGGGGGTCAGGGGTTCCCGTCCCTGGGGTCGGGGGACTATAGAAGGGAACCCTTGGTAAATTTAAAAATAGGACCCCAGGAGAAGATACGGTGTTCATGGTAGATTCAGGAGCGGAGCGATCAAGTGTAACCAAAGTACCAATAGGTATGAAGGCAGGACAAGGGAGAATTAAAATTACTGGAGTACGGGGGACTGTAATGGTAGCTCCCGAGATAGGAGGCGTGAATGTAAGGTATGGACACCGGGAGGCAGTAGAGGACTTAATCTTAGTCCCTCAGGCTGGTATAAATTTAATGGGCAGAGATTTACAAATACAATTGGGATAGGCACAGCACCGGTAGAGGGAAGGATAGTGGTCCAGTTGTATACTCTAAGAGAGGCGGATGAGCAAAGAATTAATGACCAAGTATGGGCCAAGGAAACAGAGGAGGTTTGCAAATACCCCCTCTACAGATAGTATTAAAGGACGGTGCCGACATAGTACGAGTAAGACAGTACCCCATTTCGACCAAGGGTCAAAAAGGCTTACAACCAATCATTGAGAATGTATTAAAGGGCGGGGTATTGGAACCATGTATGTCCCCCTACAGTACTCCGATCTTACCAGTCAGAAAGACCGACGGGACGTTTAGACTCGTACAGGACTTAAGGGAATTGAACAAGGTAGTCCGGAGCCCGACACCCGGTAGTACCTAACCCTTACACCATCATGGGACGGATACCCCCAAGCCACAAATGGTTTAGTGTGGTAGATTTAAAGGACGCTTTCTGGAGTTGTCCGCTGGCAACAGAAAAGTAGAGACTTATTCGCCTTTGAGTGGGAAAACCCTAACACCGGGCGAAAGCAACAATTCCGGTGGGCGGTGCTCCCTCAAGGTTTTACAGAATCACCCATTTTAATCGGCCAAATTTTAGAGCAGGTACTGGAGGATTTCCCAGGTCACGGGGAAACGCAACTATTACAGTACGTGGATGACCTTCTCTTGTCAGGAGAGAGGGAAGAAGAAGTAAGGGACGCCACGATAGTCCTGTTAAACTTCTTGGGAAAGAAGGGGTTAAGGGTGTCCCATAACAAGCTTCAATTTGTGGAACAGGAGGTAAAATATCTAGGACACCTGATAAGCGGAGGAAAGAGACGAATAAACCCCGAAAGGATAGCTGGAATCACGGGAGTTCCACTCCCGAGGAATAAGAAAGAAATCCGGAAATTCCTGGGGTTGATAGGATACTGTCGATTGTGGATAGATGATTACGCCCGACAGGTGAAATTCCTGTATGATAAATTGGGAGAAGAAAAAGACAAGGTTAAGTGGACCCCTGAACAGGAGGTGGAATTTGGGAAATTAAAGAACAGTCTGATTACTGCTCCCGTGTTGGCCCTACCCTCGTTAGAACAACCTTTCCATCTCTTCGTAAATTCGGACAAGGGGGTGGCACTAGGGGTACTTACCCAGAAGAGAGGGGGGAACCGACAGCCGGTGGCCTTCCTCTCAAAAATATTAGATCCAGTCTCCCGGGGATGGCCGGGATGCATACAAGCGGTAGCAGCCGCTGCAATATATGGTGGAGGAGAGTAGAAAATTAACCTTTGGAGGAGCTCTGGTTGTTTCTACGCCACACACAGTAAGAACCATTCTCACTCAGAAATCCAACAGACGGTTAACGGACTCTAGAATTTTAAAGTACGAGGCCATCCTATTGGAAAAAGACGATTTGACTATAATTACGGGATAAGAACCTTAACCCGTCCCAATTCTGTATCCAGCAGAATAACCGGGCGATGAGGGGGAGGACCCAGTACACTGCTGTAGTGAAATAATAGATTTACAGACAAAAAGTAGAGAAGACTTGGAAGAACTACCTCTGGCTGAGGGCAGCCGGTGGTTTATAGATGGGTCCTCCAGGTGTATAGATGGAAAAGGCATAGTGGGTACGGTATAGTGAACGGGGAAACTATGGAATAAATTGAAAGCGGTAGGCTGCCTGGTAGTTGGTCAGCTCAATCTTGTGAAATATATGCATTAATGAGAGCTTTGGAACTATTGGAGGGGAAGGAAGGAACAGGTATATACCGATTCAAAATACGCCTTTGGGGTAGTACACACCTTTGGGAAAATCTGGAAAGAGCGAGGAATGATAACAGCTCGAGGGAAAGAATTAGCGCATGAGCAATTGATAGGGCAGACACTGGAGGCCTTGCAGAAACCAGAAAGAATAGCCATAGCACATGTGGCAGGGCATCAGAAGGGTAACACCCTAGAGGCCAGAGGAAATAGGGCAGCAGATGAGGTTGCAAAAAGAGCAGCCACAGAACAGATGGTAGAAATAATGTCACTAATACCTTTAAGGGAACAAGAGGAAAAGATACCAATCTTTAGTGAGAAAGAGCAGGAACACATGAGGGAAATGGGAGCCCGGCTTACCCCAAATGGGAAATGGTGAACACCGGATGGAAAGCAGCTATTGAACAAAGAAATTATAAGGGAGTTATTAGGGAGGCTGCACGGGCAAAGCCATTGGGGAACCCAAGCTCTCTGTGACACCCTCCTCAGAACCTACGCTTGCCGTGGGATGTATACCATGGCCAAACAAGTCATAGGGGGCTGTGTAATATATCAGCGAATTAACAAGAAAATCATGAGAGCAGTCCCGGGAGGAGGACAACCATTGGCAATTAGGCCCTTCCAAACAATACAGATAGATTTCACCGAGTTGCCCCGGGTACAGAAATGGAAGTACCTGTTAGTGGTAGTGGACCATTTCACTAGATGGGTAGAGGCATTCCCCACAGCAACTGCCACCTCACAGGCGGTAGCCAAGGTATTATTGGAGCAAATTATACCCAGATATGGGATTGTGGAAACAATAGACTCGGATAGAGGGACCCATTTTGCCTCCAAGACACATAAAATGATATGTGAAGCACTAGGAATTGAATGGAAATTGCATACACCGTGGCATCCCCAGAGCTCCGGAAAGGTGGAAAGAATGAATGGCACCTTAAAGACCCAAATCACCAAGTTAATAGAGGAAACGAGACTCCCCTGGAATAAGTGCCTTCCGATAGCCTTGTTGAGAATCCGCACGGCACCTCGGAAAGACATAGGGGTATCACCATATGAAATGGTATTCGGGCTCCCATACTTAGGGGAGATGGAAGGGGTCCCAACAATACAAGGGAATGATGTATTCCTAAGGAACTATTTATTGGCAGTGTCCCAATCTCTTGCAGAACTAAAAATTAAAGGATTGCTGGCCCAGAGCCCACCACTGGATTTCCCGATACACTCAGTCAAGGCTGGGGACTGGGTACTAATAAAAACGTGGAAAGAAGAAAAGCTGCAACCTAAGTGGACTGGACCCTACCTGGTGTTACTAATCACCGAGACATCAGTACGAACAAAAGAGAAAGGGTGGACACACGCAAGCCGATTTAAGGGTCCTGTGGAGGCCCCACCAGACAATATCAGCCCGTGGACTGTGCGCAAAGGAGAGGAACCATTGACTTTGGTATTCACCAAGACCCCGCACGGAAAATGAAGACTTCATGCTGGTGGATAGTGTGTTGGGTGGTTACCCAACTCGTGAGTAACATAACATGTATAAAAATCACAATACCACAAAATAGAAAGTCCACCACCATCCCATTTAATGTATGTAAAGGAAAATGGTGGTGTGGATATAGAATGTATGTATGCACCCATCCTGTAAAGATTGGCACGCGGTGTTTACTTCATCAAGATATGGGTGGCATCGAACCACCTATCAAACTGATAGGTGGAAAGTATATAAAAACCCAAATGAGGGATTGCCAGGACGCGTATATGTAAGCATATAGAGTGTTCAAATGCAGGAAAGTGGTAGGTATTGGATATGTGCAGAAAGAACAGGGAAGGACGCATGCCTGAGGTTTGAGATAGAAGTGAAGCTAGACGGGAATATGGTAAAATATGAGGATGGGAGGGAAAGGTTCCAGATAGATGACAGTCAGAGTAGGAGTCCCTGGGCAACACCAGCACCACCGGTAGTAAGAAATGTCACCACGGAAAATGAGCCTAAGGATTTGAAGATAATGATAGTAGCAGGAGAAACAGAATTAAGGCAGTTATATGAGGAGGGAATACCTACAGGAGGAAAGGGAGCCAACGCCTGGCTTGCCTGGATGATGTACACGGCCAGGAGTATGCAACACACCAATTGCTACGCCTGCGCCGGAGCTAAGCCTCAGCTGGTTCCAGTACTATTTCCCTTGAATTGGGATAGAACACCTGGGGCTATGCCATGTATACTACAGCTATTCACGAATCCCATCCTACCAAAGGATGCGACCTGCCAGAGTTATCATTACCTATTCCCGGCTAGCAACAACAATACAAAGGGCCGAAGGACAGACCCACGACCTCCTCCATTTAGAACTCCCTTGGGGAGGAGGGATTTGAGTGCTATACCAGATATAACCCAGATGGACAGGAAATGGGGAAGGTGCTGAACTGCAATCAGACGTATAACATAACGGCTGAGGAACAGGGGCCACTGTTCAAAAGCTCCTGGCTGAGAAAGCAGATAGTCAGTAGAGCCGATGTCTGGTGGTGGTGCGGGGAGAATACCCTGTGGCTCCGGTTACCAGGGTCATGGACGGGAACCTGTACCCTCACACAACTGATGATGCCCTTCACCATAGCAGTAGAACATGCTGTAGAACTCAATGAAGGAAGCCGACGACAGAAGAGAGGGGTGAGAGGATCATTCGACACACACACATATATATAGATGCGATAGGGGTGCCAAGAGGGGTACCCGATGAATTCAAAGCCAGAAACCAGATAGCTGCGGGTTTTGAGTCCATGCTCTTCTGGTGGTCCACACGTAATAAAAATGTGGACTGGATCAACTACCTATACTACAATCAACAACGCTTTATAAATTACACTCGAGATGCGGTTGAAGGATTAGCGGAACAACTGACAGATACCAGCCTAATGGCCTGGCAACATCGAATGGCCTTAGACATGCTACTGGCTGAGAAAGGAGGGGTGTGTGTAATGTTTGGCGAACAATGTTGCACCTTCATCCCCAACAACACTGCTCCTGATGGGTCAGTATCGAGAGCCCTAGCAGGTCTCACCTCCCTGTCTATCGAATTGGCCGAGAACTCCGGAGTAGACACCTCCTGGACCGGGTTTCTAGAATCCTGGTTTGGGAAATGGAAGCACATCTTTACATCAGCCCTAACATCAGTGGTAGTTATGATGGGGTTGCTGTGCCTATTTGGATGTTGTATCATTCCCTGCGTACGGGGGTTTTCTCAGCGATTGATAGAGACAGCCCTGACCAAGAATGACGCCGCCATGATGGCCTTTAAAACACAGTATGACCAGCGAGAGGAAGATAAAGAGGCGAAGATTCTGCTGCTAGCATTAGAGAAGGGGCAGATAGTCTAAATCAAAGGTTGCGTAGCAAAAGAAAAAGTGTGGATTGTGAGGAATGGGTAATAGGTATAGTTGATTTAGACAAGAACCCATTGTCTAGTAGGGAGTATAGTAGGGAGTATAGAACGGAGAATAAGGGGAGTAAAGAACAAGTACAAATGGTGACTTTTCAAGGATGAGAACAGAGAAGATAAGGAGACCGTCCATTCTGGAATTAGGGTAAGGGTCATGAGAAACATTCTGTGCGCTTGCGTAATGAGATAAATGAATATTGCAAACACACCCATCACGACAAGATGTATCATTTAAATGTACATGCGATGTATGATCTGAGAGGCACCAGGGGCGGTACCTGTAGAATGTGCACCTCAGTGCTCTGATTTGACAAGAGCCCGAAGGGGAGGAATAAATGTAACAAATGTAAAATGATGTGAATAAGAGAGAGATGAATTCCATCTCTCGGTGTGTCTTGACAGGGGAGACACCCAACTCTGCAGACTTGCTAATAAATAAACTTGTTTCTCTACATTCTCTACGCATCGTGAGTGTTCTTTCACAACTTGCGCCTGACAGCTTGGGGGCTCGTCCTCGGGATCCCCACTCCGGCCAGCTGGCGACAGTATACGGAAGAAGGGACGGTGCACCCGTTGATTTCAACGGTCCCAGACCCCTAGATTGTCGTCAGCGGTTTGAGCGAGTGATATCAGGACCAGAGATTAGAGAAACAAGTGGGAGTTCCGATCCGGAGGAAGATCGGGGGGGAATTCGCGAAGGAGCCAAATCGAGTGATTCTTGTGCACAAGACCCGGGTAGAAAACTGACAATTAAGTACTACTCGGGCGATTAAATAAGACCTTGTGGATACCGCCCTGAAGAATTCAGGGGTCTGTACGGGCAAGGCAGAAAAGGCGGGAAAATAGATCTGGGGTAAACAGATCGGGGGTAAACAGATCGGGGGGAAATTCCGATCGGGAGGATGGGCAATGAAAACGGAAAGCCCACAAGGGAGGGAAGGGCGGTAAGCCCGACCCCAGCATTCTGCCTGATAGTCCGTTGGGGCGAATACTGAGCCTCTGGGGGCAGAGAAATACCCAGTGATGGAGAAGACAAAAATGATTCGATTCTGTTATTTTGAGTGGCCAAAACACCCAATCAAAGGAGACTCGGTCTGGTGGCCGAAGAATGGGTCAGATGAGGATTGGGTGCGACAGGCATTGAATGTATATGTGAATAATAAATCTAACCTGTTGATAGAAGAAACCATGTATGCCGCGGTATGGAGACGGGATGTAATCTGTTAAATTAAAAGAAGAGGCTGAACAGTCAAGCCCCTCTTCACCCCCATGGGATATACTGGAGAACCTACCTCCTCCCTATGTACACCCACCACCCGGAGTAGCACCACAGATCCCATCCCGCCTCCACTTGCGGCGGCGGTGGAAGAGGTGACACCCGGACCCGCTCAGGTGGTAAGGAGAAAAGGTCAGGGGTAAAGCAAGAACCTAATAACAATGTTACTGACGGTGATGACACCGACAGTGAACAATCGGACCCCAGGAGTGTGGACGGGGAGGAGATAGAAAGACAGGAGGCGGCTGGGGTAGATGAATTAAATCACCCGCCACCGAGAGAGGGAGTCAGGAGGTCGGACAGAGTAAAAAAAATACCGATAAAAATTAGACCCTTAAGGGAGGTAC
>JAXLNO010002612.1:0-7500 GCA_038087875.1 Malacoraja senta
ATACATTGACTTGGCCTTGACAGGTTTCTCTTACAGCTATTTCAGGTTGGGATTTTGGTCCCTCAAATGATTGAATCCAACCACAAATGACCCTCTGATGGCCAAACTCTTAACACAAGTTCCTACTGAAGGAGATGAATAGGAGAAGTTTACACTAACGTCTGAAAATCTGTAGCAGACCTGTGCCGCCCACAACTGACCACAAAAATGCAGGTTGATGCTATATCTGGGATTGGTGCAGGTGGGTAATAAGGCTGCCATGGACATGTTGGGCTGAAGGGTTGGATTCTGTGTTGCACGATTCTCTGGCTCTATGAACAAATTGGCTGCCACAAGTCCCACAATTGAACAGTGATTCAGTTCATTAGTTCATTAGTTACAAAATGCTTTGGAATGTTCTGAGAGGGATGTAAAAAGTGATATGTAAATGTAATTCATATAACGAGTAAAATGGATTGAGTAAAATCTGAGTTCTGCATTCAGTTTGGCACAGTATAGATAGTTACTCAATAAAGCAAGCGGTGCAAATTGTTTTGACTTGGATTCAAATATTAATGCCTGCCTCCAGTTGCATAGAACAAGCAAGAATTTATTTCTGATTTACAAAGATCTTACTATTCATCTGCAAAAGACCCTTATTACCATATAAACTAGGTCAAACTTGACCCACATTTGTTCAGACAAAGTAATCTGCGATAGGATAATCAATTTAATCCATCTAACCTTCTTTTACTCTGGGACTTCTTATCTGCATTGTGGTAAATGATCTGTATAAATTCCATTAAAAATGAGCTAAATCCAGATTAAAAATGCTCTGACCCTAAAATATTAATCATGACCCAGACTTATTTTTAATTGGAAGTCTCGCAGGATCAAAGATGATCTACCTTCTTCTTTTGTGTTGGGATTGATGAGGCCTTTATCTCTTCCACAGATGGGACAGCAGAATGTCTGAGCATGAGGGTAGTGTTGAACTCATGCCACCCTTTATGCAGGGCTTCTTGTAGGTTTTAGAGATACATCATGGAAACGGGCCCTTCAGACCACCAGGTCCACGCTGGCAATTGCTCACCCATTCACACTCGTTCTATGTTTTGCATCTTTCTCACCCACTCCCTATACACTAGGGGCAATTTACGGAGGAAACCGACACAATCACGGGGAAAACGTGCAAACTACACACAGACAGCACCTGAAGTCAGGATCCAACCTGGGTCCCTGGCAATGTGAGGCAGCAGCCCTACTGTGCCACCCTTCTGTATGGATAAAATATGCGGATTTGAGGGCCTCACCGCCATCCCCAATGCTCCTACTCCGCTTTAAGTGGTCATGGGAAAGAAATACCAAAGAGTCAGTGAGAATGTCGCATTTTCTCAGGGAAGCTTTGAGCACATCCTTGAATATTTTCATCTGTCCACCCGATAATTTCTTTCCATAACAAAGCCCTGAGTGTCTTTGTTGGGAAACTAGTGTTGGGCACGCAAACAATGTTGCCTGCCGAACTAAACCAATCGAGTGTAAAATTAGGGCCTCGATGCTGGAGATGAGGTTTAGAAGTGACAACTGATGTCTGTTTGTTTATTCTTCGAGTGCATTTGAAGCATTTTTTGGAGACTGTGTTAATGTTATATTTCAGTGTCTTCAGGTGCCCGTGGGGGAAGTTTGGGTCTCTGAAGCTATGAGGAGGGCATGGATCATTGCTGCCCTACAGATCATGAGTATTGTGCCAGAAAAAAACCCTCGATCTTCTGGTCTTTTCCTCCATCAACTAAAGCCATGCAGTGCTTTGAAGGCAATGGTGAACTTCATCGTCAACTTCTGCCTTCACAAGTAACTAATTCCTGAAAAATGATCCGTGTTTTCCTCTGTCCTGCATGCTGGTATCATCAAAATGGCAGAGAGGCACATTTTGACACAACTGAATGAAGTGGAAAGTTCACATAAATAAAATGTTATTGTTTCGACGGACTCAGCACCACTACCACAGACTTAGTGTGTAGGAAGGAACTACAGCCGCTGGTTTATCTCGAAGATAGACACAAAATTCTGGAGTAACTCAGTGGGTCATGCAGCTCTCTGGAGAAAAGAATAGGTGGCATTTTGGGTCGGAATCCTTCCTCACTCTGAAAGTAGAGGTGGGATGGGTGGGGGGGGGGGGAGAGCTCCAGTTTCTCCCCCCCACCCATCTCTACTTTCAGTCTGAGGAAAGGTTATGACCCAAAACGTCACCTATCCTTTGACCTGCTGAGTTACTCCAGAATTTTGTATCTAACCACAGACATAATTTGGATATTAACAAACTAAAGGGACTGTCCCACTGCAGCGTCTTAATCTGCGAGTTTAGACGAGTTTGCCCTCGACTCAAACTCGCAGCATGGTCGACACGAGGTCCTAGGAGGTCCTAGTAGGTCACTGGAACTGTCCTTCATGCTTGAGGGAAGTTCCCGAATACTCGTGGCCTCAGCTAGGTTGCAGAAAAATTTTCAGCATGTTGAAACATTTTCTGCGAGTATAATTTGGTCGGCATGGTTCTTTTTGACTTGCAGTGCAGTGGAGTGGGGCCGCTATGTAGTTACAGGCAGTCGAGGGCAGCCGTAAGCAATCTCCTTCGCTTCTTCTTCTTGTTGCATATGGCGTACACAGCCTAAAGTTGTAGGACAACTTGTTCTATTTGATCTTATTTGATTGTGCACGCCAGGTTGATTGCATTCATCGAAACAGGGCAGACCACGTGAAGGTTGCAATTTCCCACCCCCTGTCCTTCGCTGACCGGGCATTTTGATTGGCTCATTGGTGTTTTCAGGACCAGGGAAAACCGACCGGTAGGTAAAATGCCCGCTAAACTTTATTAAACGTTGTCTGACTTCTTAAAAGTGTCTCCACTCCTTGTCCCCCACTGTCCCCCACTTGTCCCCCACTTGTCCCCCACTTCTCCCCCCCCTTCTCCCCCCCCTTCTCCCCCCCCTTCTCCCCCCCCCTTCTCCCCCCCCTTCTCCCCCCCCCTTCTCCCCCCCCTTCTCCCCCCCCTTCTCCCCCCCCTTCTCCCCCCCCTTCTCCCCCCCCTTCTCCCCCCCCTTCTCCCCCCCCTTCTCCCCCCCCTTCTCCCCCCCTTCTCCCCCCCCTTCTCCCCCCCCTTCTCCCCCCCCTTCTCCCCCCCCTTCTCCCCCCCCTTCTCCCCCCCCTTCTCCCCCCCCTTCTCCCCCCCTTCTCCCCCCCCCCTTCTCCCCCCCCTTCTCCCCCCCCTTCTCCCCCCCCTTCTCCCCCCCCTTCTCCCCCCCCCTTCTCCCCCCCCTTCTCCCCCCCCTTCTCCCCCCCCCTTCTCCCCCCCCTTCTCCCCCCCCTTCTCCCCCCCCTTCTCCCCCCCCTTCTCCCCCCCCTTCTCCCCCCCCTTCTCCCCCCCCTTCTCCCCCCCCCTTCTCCCCCCCCTTCTCCCCCCCCCTTCCTCCCCCCCCCTTCCCCCCCCCCTTCCCCTTCCCCCTTCTCCTCCCCCTTCTCCCTTCCCCCTTCTCCCTTCCCCTTCTCCCTTCCCCCTTCTCCCTTCCCCCTTCTCCCTTCCCCCTTCTCCCTTCCCCCTTCTCCCTTCCCCCTTCTCCCTCCCCCTTCTCCCTTCCCCCTTCTCCCTTCCCCCTTCTCCCTTCCCCCTTCTCCCTTCCCCCTTCTCCCTTCCCCCTTCTCCCTTCCCCCTTCTCCCTTCCCCCTTCTCCCTTCCCCCTTCTCCCTTCCCCCTTCTCCCTTCCCCCCTTCTCCCTTCCCCCTTCTCCCTTCCCCCTTCTCCCTTCCCCCTTCTCCCTTCCCCCTTCTCCCTTCCCCCTTCTCCCTTCCCCCTTCTCCCTTCCCCCTTCTCCCCCCCCCCTTCTCCCCCCCCCCACCCCCCTTCTCTCCCCCTTCTCTCCCCTTCTCTCCCCCCTTCTCTCCCCCCATCCCCCCCTCCTTCTCCCCCCCCTTCTCTCCCCCCTTCTCCCCCCCCTTCTGCCCCCCCCCTTCCCCCCTTCCTCCCCTTCCCCCCCTTCACCCCCCCTTCTCCCCCCTTCTCCCCCACCTTCTCCCCCCCCTTCTCCCCCCCTTCTCCCCCCCTTCTCCCCCCTTCTCCCCCCTTCTCCCCCCTACTCCCCCCCTTCTCCCCCCCCCTTCTCCCCCCCCCTTCTTCCCCCCTTCTCCCTCCCCTTCTCCCTCCCCCCTTCTCCTCCCCCTCTCCTCCCCCCTTCTCCCCCCCTTCTCCCCTCCTTCTCCGCCCCTTCTCCCCCCTTGTCCCTCCTTCTCCGCCCCCTTCTCCCCCCTTCTGTCCCCCTCTCTCCCCCCCCCTCTGCGCTCTCTAAAGGACTTACCGTACACTCTGCCAGCCATTTACCTTCCTCTTCATCGCGGGTGTGAATTTCAGACAGCGCTCCCCTGCTTTCCCTGGCCTCCGCCTTTGTGATGTGTTTGCGTGTGTGTGTGCGGTCGGTCGATCCAGCTCGCGGTTTCAACGCGGACGGTCGATCCAGCTCGAGGTTTTCCAGGCGAGTGCCCTCGAGCTTGAAGGTCGAAGGCACTCTTCTTAACTCGTGGATTAGGTCGCTGCAGTGGGACAGCCCCTTTATATAGCAATAGCCTTCCCGAATCAGGTACCTGTCGCTTTGATCTGAGGCCTGTCATATAGGGCTTCTGTGTGGATTCAATGTTTGGATTGTATCTGTTTGTATCCATCAATGACAAAGTCAATGATGGCATGAAGCTTGACCACTGAGTGCTTCACTTACGAGGTTCTGGTGACCCTGCTGGTGGAGTGTAGTCATCATAGGGTGAACAGTTTCCTGATAGCGCTGAAGATATCCCCTGTTCCCGTGGGAGGTTTGTTGAAAGTGCGGTTCAGCCTTATATATAAACGTGTGACCAAAAAATTAGAATGAATACAGGAGCTTCAACAACTATAGTCCAAACTGATGACCCTCGGACTATCTTTGATCAGATTTTATTGGCTTTACCTTGAACTAAATGTCATTCCCTTATCACGTATCTATACACGTTGAAAGACTCGATTGTAATCATGCATTGTCTTTCCGCTGACCAAATAGCATTTAATTGTACCTCGGTACACATGACAATAAACTAATCTAAACTAAACTAAACTAAACTAAACTTCGAAGATCCCATCTGAAAATGTGCCAAGAATGGAAATGAGTTTATCAAGGACAAAGAGGCAGTCACGGTATGCTGGAAGGAGCACTTCAGTATGATCATGGTGGGCCAGGAAGTTTGTTTCCATGATGTAGTCTGTTCCCTCAACCGTGACTCTATCCTTGACGTGAGCCTCCTTAACTTCATCGCCCATGCAGCCTACTCGGCCTAGCCTTGTTGTCAATCCTGACCGACACAAAGTTGAAAAGACCAATAACCAAAAAATAAAATAAAGCCTCGGGAGCAGCTGAAGTTCAAAGACTCAACAATAAAGTGCTTCAGCCAGAAATCGGTTATCTCATCATCCACAGTACATTAATTGTGCATTTATTAATAACATGGAGGCAGATGATGATGTAGGCTCGTGGTCTATTCTGTGTCTGTACTGGATTCCATAAAATTGAAAATAAGGTCAAATAGAATTCCAACATAAGATTATACCCGACTATGAACATAATTGAAAAAAATCAGGGGTGAAATGACAAGCAGAGCTTGGCCATGCTTGGCCCACTGAGTAAAATGTTCCTTTGTAGTGTTCTAAGATATAAATTATGATTGAATGAATTCTGTATTGTACCTGGTGAGCACAGGATGGTGTCTCAGCACTAAGTACCCCACTCTCACAAACCCTTCTAGAACAGTGCTATTAAACTTCATATGCATGTATAATATTCTTTTCTCTCTTCGAGACTAACTATCTTGCAGGCCATGTTTGGTACATTTGAGGCCACTGCTTGAGAAATTGGAAGCGTGATTGCTTAAAGGAGTGTGGGTTTAATTTCAGCAAAGTGAATGCTAAAAACTTGCTTTGGAAAGATAGATCCTTCTTGAACAGAGGCCTGACCAGTTTCACTTCCACCATCTCACTTTCACCTCTCCGGCTCAACTCTTTTACCTTCAAATTGAGACTGCTTGGTTGTTGTTCCTAGCACTCACTCCGAACACGAAAATCACTTTTGCTACCTATTTCCTGCTTTCACTTTCACATGGTCTGTAACTGACTCAACACTTCCTTGACATCTCCATCTTCAGCTGAGGCGATAGTGTTGAATTATAAGCCTATTTATCTGCAGTTACCTCCTGCCCTGATTGCTGCAAGGTCTTCACATGTTTCCAGCACCATTGCATCTACTCTGATAGCAAGGTGTCTTCAAAATGTTTCCTTTGTTCCTTAACAAGGGTTTTCCCTCTACTATTGTTGACAGGGTCCTCAGCTGCTTCTCCTCGATTTCCTGCTTTCCTCTTTTCACCACTCCTCCCAGGCAGAATGTGGTTAGGATTCCTCTTGTCCTCGTCTTTCACCCCAGCAACCACCGCACTTGACTAACCGTCCTCTGTTATTTCTGTCACCATCTTGGTAATTCACACCAGAAACACCTCAGCCCCCCTCCTATTTCAATAATTCTAAAGAGTACATACCATCCAGAACTCAATTGAAATGATGTCTCAATTAGGGGAAGGTTGATTTCAACAACATTCAATAGGATCAGACAAACATAGATTGGAAACTGTAACATGCAGACAAATCTACCTTCAGGAATTGGAAGTTTAAAAAAAGTTAAATCATGAGAGTTTAGAACCAATGGTTTCCCATAAGGGTTGTAGAAGAGTAATTCCAATTTCTTTGCATGACTTAGGATAAGTAATATAGAAACGTAATTTCTCTAAAATTAAGGCCGTAAAGCATATACGCACTCCCTTTCAGTTAGTTAGCAGTCAATCTTGGAACGTTTGTAGATAGACTAAGAGTATAAAATGTAGAAATAGGCAGAGGACAATGATAACTTTCTCCTCCACCCCAGGCTTTGGAGACTGTTGGATGTCAGAGAAGGCAATAAAAACACAAAGTGTAATGGGATTTAGTCCCAGGACTGGAATACATCAAGATTAAGTTCATGGAGGACCAGTCCACTTTTACTGTATAGCATGTGTAGCAGAGACCACTAAGGTCGCTCTATGAGGAATGCAGAAATTGTATCCATTTGCTTTTGGTACAGCACTCAATCATGGCAGAATCCTTTTTCGTGAAATAGGTGTTGGTAGATGTAGGACCAGCAAATGCATAGAGGCAGTCGTGTCATTAATGCCTGAGTACAAGATTGCTTTTACCTGAAAATAGACACAAAAATCTGGAGTAACTCGGGTTTCATGTTTTGGGTCAAGCCCCTTTTTCAGACTCCATTCCCAAGAAGACCCAAGAAGGGTCTCGACCCAAAATGTCACTTATTCCTTTTCTCCAGAGATGCTATCTGACCTGCTGAGTTACTCTGGCTTTTTGTGTCTATCTTCGGTCCAAATCAGCATCTGCAGTTCCTACTTACACATTGCATTTTCCTGGTTGGC
>JAXLNO010002612.1:12500-60821 GCA_038087875.1 Malacoraja senta
TCTCTGAGGAGGGGAGCTAGGCAGTCGCAGTTTGAAGGTATGTTGTGAGGGAATTTTCCACGACACGCCAGCTGCGTGACACCTGCAGCAGCGCCTGTTGCAGGGCTGCATTATATCTCCTTCTCTGAGGAGAGGAGCGTAGGCATTCAGTGTATAACTGACTCCAAATTCAGAAGTATGTCCGTGAAACATGCTGGAGTACATGCATGAGGTCAGAATTCTGCCGTGACATTAAGGATTGCGATATCCACGTAAACGGAGCCGCTGCAAGGAAAAGTTGGCTTCTAGCCTATGGCAGAAAACCTGGAGCTTGGTAAACATCTTTGACCTCAAGTCACATCATTACAGAGTGCCAAGTCTTGGGCATCTATGTCAGACAAGATTGCGACTCGTCGCAGTCAAAGAACGTTCCATCTTAAGGCATGTCAGGCAGCAGCTCGGAATGGTAGAGAGGTGCTACAGGAGCATGCACATGTGCCTGAAACAACGCCTGGTTCAGGTTTGCTTTTCCTCCCACTCGGTTGAACGCAGTAATAGAGATGGTGCTAAAATTCTTGCACACAAGCCTGAGGCAGCTCCTGGTTCAGGTTGCGTAAGCCCTCCCATTCGGATGTGTAAGGGATGAAGATGGAGGCCCTCCCATTCGGATGTGTAAGGGATGAAGATGGAGCCATATATATTATAGACCATGGGAGATGGTGTCGCTAAACATGCTTGATACAAGGCATGCACAGACAAATTGAGGTATACGGATGGTGACACCTGGTTCAGGTGCAATTACGCCCACTTAAAAAGAGTGTCTAAAGGTTAGTATGGATTAACTCCAAACAGGAACCCGAATATGACTATGTGCCGGGGTCCCATGCTTAACGCATAACGCACGACAATCGCATGAGGGGAAGTGGTGTGCTTTGCCTCTAATATTGCTGCTCCGTCAGAGACGGACTTGCCACTACAAGAAAAGTTGGTCAGCAGCATCAGCGATCTAATGGAAATTACAACATGGACAGAGTCTGCGAATAAATTTCGCTGGAAATCCAGCAAAGGTAAGGAGACCTGGAGTTAGAGACACTGGTAAGTAGGTCTCCTTATTCACTTCCATGATATTTCACGATGGTGGACGAACAGTATTCAGCATTGCTCCACTAACTTGCGTCAGAGAATCTTCAGTTACATTACAAACTAATGTTAGTGCTCAAGATGGGATATTACTAATACCATCTCTAGTTACAGAGGTGATAGGTTTTGCATGAGTTACCAATTCTTCAGTTATAGGGTATCAACTACCTATAGACATTAGGTGCATTCTATGGGTTAAATGTTTTGTGCGAGAATGTATAATCTGCAAGTTAATACACTTGGTAGTATCATATATTAATCACATGGGTGCAATCAAGTCAAAGTATCCGGTGATAGTTTACCTAACCTCATTTGGCTCTGGTGTTTCATCACATAAAATCTATACCAAAACAGAATGAATGTTGGATCACTAAGTATTTATGATTTGGTGGCTCATGGAACACTAGATCGAGTTTTGCATCCAGGCTCAATCATCAGTTGCAGTAAAAAATAAATAAATAAATAATAATAATAAATAAAATAAAATATGTGGCATGGCAGTGGCGATAGATGCATTCTCGCCACACTGGGGAGCTATATCTTCCTCCATTTTGCCTCATCAGTTGGGTTGACTAATTGTCAGCAATATCCCGCTTCAGTCATTTTTGTAGTGACTGGCCTGTGCAGCCATGATTCCCACTGATATTGGGAATGATAATAGAACCGTATATGGTTATTTCTAACGTAGAATTGCTGGTTCAGCCTGTGACTCGGGCAACCATCTAATGCATGATAAAATCAATTCATTGACTTACAGACCCTGAAAGGACTGTTTCTTGCAGCTCCGATTGTGAGGCAAATCCATGGACGTGCTCATTGCAGATTACAGGGAAGCTGCGACTAGACAGGATGGTTACATCTGCAGATAAAATAACAATTTATGTTCATGGCCAAGCGGATATAGTCAAGCGGAGCGGAACAGGGGCATTAGGTCTCAAACTAAATTTTGGACATGCCCCATGAACCTTTGATTATGTATGATCACATCTACTACAATACGTGACGGTCACTAGACCCTTAGGGGCACTGATCTAGCAATGTTTGCTAGTTACAAAATCCTCATAAGAAGTTATCAGTTCAGACCATCTCCAGGTGGTTAATGAGTTCTGGCTTGTGCAGGAGTGAACTCTAACATTTTCAAATCTCACTCCACCAAGGCTGCAACAGTTTTCAGCAGCAGGGTTATGGACGTTCTACTGTACCACATCCTAGCAACTGCAGGATGGTCAAACGAACGATCTTTTCAAACATTTCTTATAACGAACCCATTGCCAGACCTAGGGTATTTACCCAACTCTATTTTTAGTTCTGTTTATAGTTTCCTCCCGGACAAAGGGGTTACTATTGTCATTTTGTTCAATAATAGCATCAGCATGTCTAAATCTATGTCATGTCTGATAGCATTATTAATGTTCACTCATCCCTGGTCAATTGATGCAGTGTGTGACGCATGGACTCGTTTCCACGGCATGAAATCATAGAGCTTCAAAATCTTCACGTAGTCACTCACGTGACCGAAGTAAAATAGTAAGATTAGACGAGAACTTACCAGTTTGAAGTTTGATCTTTATTTTATGAGGAGTTACGATGAGGGATTATGTGCCCTCCGCTCCCAACCCTCCTCATAAAAAGATCATCTGGTAGTTCTAGTTTCTCTCCAAATCTTACTATGTTTAGGTCAACTTTTGTTATTTGTGATTTCACACCGCTGCTTTGAAGATTGACGCGCATACGTGCTGGCGGCCTTCTTCATGTAATCCCTCATCGTAACTCCTCATAAAATAAAGATCAAACTTCAAACTGGTAAGTTCTCATTTAATCTTACTATTTATCATGCTTCTACCCTTCAGGAAGCTTGACTTTAAAAAAATATCCTATGAAGTACATTTGAAGTGTAACAAATTCAATGTCAAATTTGTTTACAGTTTCCATTGTGACTAGTTAATTTGCATTAATAATGTTTATTTATGAATAAACATTGGCTGGGAACATAGTGTTTTGCAGTGTAATGCGTAGGATCTTTCATATCAACGTATGCAATGTCAGGGTTTCTTAGTTTAATTTAGAGATACAGCATGAAAACAGGTCCTTCGGCCCACTGAGTCCATACCGACCAATGATTACCCATACACTAGTTCTATGTTATCCCAGTTTTGCATCCTATACACTCAGGTTGGTAGGTTGTATTTCAAGTGTTGAACTCCTTCCACCCTTTATACAGGGCTTATTTTAGTTTTAGAGATGCAGCATGGAAATTGGCCCTTCAAACCAACAGATCCATGCCAACCATTGATCAGCTATTCACTAGTTCTATGTTAACCCACTTTCTCACCCACTCCATAAACACTGGGGACAACTTACAGAAGCCAATTAACATACAAACCTGCAAGTCTTTGGAATGTGGGACAAAACAAGAGCATCCGGAGAAAACTCATGTGGCTACAGGGACAACCTACAAACGCCATGCAGACAGCACCCTTAGTCAGAATCAAACCTGGGTTGCCGGCGCTGTAAGGCAGCAGCTCTACGGTTGTGCCACCGTGTCACCCTGTTTCTGTTTAACTTTTCATCTGAAAAATGTTAGCTCCAACAGCACAGACTAGATCAGGAATTTGACTAATGTTGTTCAGAATATGATTTAAACCCATAATCACCAGATTAAGATGCAAACTTGCTAACAGTTGATCCACAGCTGTAGCAGCACTGATTCGATTCTATCTGTTGCATTTGGACATTGAGGAAACAAATACATTGGGAAACTGTTCTTCACTGGATATACTAAAAGCTTCACTGTTTCATTCTTCTCTTCTGGAAACAACTCAAATAGAAGAATGTATCTGATCATCAAAACAAATATTTTGCAACCAAATTTTTCAAGAACATGTTCATTGAAACTTTAAACATTTTGCTCAAAAACAAATCTTTAATTTCTCTTTCATTTACGTCAGACATAATTGTGAAAGTATCCGTTTCCTTTATTTGTTTTGCAGTATTGTCCATAAATAACAATACAAATAATGGAATAACACGCAATGCATCTTACATTTTTACTTTAAGAACCTAATATAATAAGAAAAGTCATGTCATATGAATTTTTGTTGCAAAGGTATTGTTTTAAAACTTTGAAACAAGAGGACTGAGGGTTGGAATAGATGTTCAGATGCAACCAGTATGTGCTGGTGCTGCATGTCTGGTGTTGTACAGTTCTATTAGACCTATCTAATTTGGTCCTCCCCACGATGTGAGCACCCGACTTGTGTACAGTCCATACGTACAAATGAGCATGTAGGAGACCGGTGGAATGGTTTTGCTGGCTGCTACAGGATTGCAAGCATCTTCTGCTGTGTGTAAGCTCGGTTTGCCGCGATATCTTAATGATTGAATTAAATGCCCTGATTTAACAAACTTTGCCCTTGGTTGACATGTTCTTATTTAAATATATATCTAGGTGATTGCATTTCCAACTTTTGAACTGTTTTGGGTTTTGAACAGTTCAAAAGAACCAAACTTTAGACTTTTACACTCGAGATACAGCATGGAAACAGGCCCTTCAGCCCCATCGATTCCACACCAACCAGTGATCACCACATACATTAGCAGTAGTCTACACAGCAGCTGAAATAGATTTTGTTTAAATTCATCAAAATGAAATAATAAATGACAAGTTATATTTTTTTGCTGCTCTGGATTCATTCGAAGAGCCTTTTGCCATATAGGTTTTCACATTTATTGTCTTCACAGCAACATGTCTAATCATCTCCAATTGCTAGATTTAGCTTTGACAGGCTGAGACATTTTGATCCTTGTTCCTGAAATACAAAGTCTGAATTAGAGAATAGTACAGAAATCTAATTTAATGTTACTTGAGGCATTTTAATAATTAATATCAATATTAGCATTATGCTTTAACACATTAGAATCTCTAAAATTTTCAGTGACTGATTGAAGTGAAGGAGTTTCTAAAAGTAACGCTGTCCAATGCTATTATGGTTTTGGAACCAATTCAAATACAAGTTGAAAGCTTGTTATGCGCCTTGAAAAATATTTGAATATTGACATATATAAAATATTTAAGTTTAGACGTTCCGATGCCATTTAGAGCAGTGTCTTCTTGTGTTATGGCTGGATTGCAGGATTGATTCCGATTTTTGTTTTGGGCGATAACTGAATATTGCATTAGATGCTAATTCTGATAAATCCAAAGCTTTGCTGGAATATGAAACAATTTAAGCTCCAGAACTCCCTAACTACTTACTCTCTGAATTGGCCATTCCACTTGCTGACAGCCAAAATTCAACAACTGTTATTGATTAACTTATTTGTCTGGATCCTGTTGGAAGAATCTGCACTCTTGTTCTTAAGTTCAGAAGCTACAGGAGCAGAATTAGGCCATTCGGCCCATTATGTCTACTCTGCCATTCAATCATGGCTGATCTATCTTTCCCTCTCAACCCTTTCTTCTGCCTTCTCCCCATTACCTTTGACACCCGTACAACTCAAGAATCGGTCAATCTCCTCTGTAAAAATACCCATTGACTTGGCCTCCACAGCCATCTGTGACAATGAATTCCACAGATTCACTACCCCCTGACTAAAGAAATTCATCCTCATCTCCTTTCTAAAGGTACATCCTTTTATTCTGAGGCTATGGCCTTCGGTCCTAGACTCTCCCACTAGTGGAAACATCCTCTCCACATCCACTCTATCCAGGCCTTTCACTATTTGGTAGATTTCAATAATTCATTGTTCTAAACTCCAGCGAGTACAGGCCCAGAGCCATCAAACACTCATCATACGCTAACCCAACCATCCCTGGGATCATTCTTGTAAACATCCTCAGGATCCTCTCCAACGTCAGAACATCCCTCCTCAGATATGGGGCCCACAACTGCTCAAATTACTCCAAATGTGACCTGACCAGTGCCTTATAAAGCCTCAGCAATACATCCTGTTTTCTATTCTAGTCCTTTCAAAATAAATGCTAATATTGCATTTGCCTTCCTTACTACCGATCCAACTTACAATTTAACCTTTTAGGAATCTTGCACTCCTAAGTCCCTTTGCACCTCCGATTTCTAAATCCTCACCCCATTTAGAAAATTGTCTACGCCTTTATTCTTGCTCCCAAATTGCAGGATCACACACTGTATTCCATCTTTCCACTTATTTGTCTACTCTCCCAACCTGTTGAAGTCCTTGTGCAGAATCTCTGCTTCCTCTACACTACCTGCCACTCCACCTATCTTCATAGTACCTGTAAACTTGGCCATAAAGCCATCAATTCCCCCAACCAAATCATTGGTATACATTGATGTGAAGTGTACGGCTCCAATACTGACCCAGTCAGATCATTGGCAGACAACCACAAAAGCTCCCTTTATTTCCACTCTTTGCCTTCTGCCAACCTTCTAGCCATGCTAGTATCTTCCCTCTATTGCCATGGGCATCTTCTTTAGCAGTCTCGCCTTATCAAAGGCCTTCCGAAAATTCAGGTAAACAACATTCAATGCACCTACTATTAATTGGCTTGTTTTCCACAGAACAAGAAACTGAAGTTAACAGAAGAGCAGCAATGTAAATCTATTGCATGCAGGAGTATGCACAACTAGAACCTGAACCTTGTGCATCTGATTAAATGCTAGTGTTGTCCTAATATTTCTTCTCCTTGCATGGACAATGTCCTACATTTGTTTTGACTTCTTTGGTCCCAAATATTGATGCAGGATGAATGGTGGTGGTAGCGAGTGGAAGTAAATGGCTCGATTGTAATCACGTATTGTCTTTCCGCTGACTAGATGGCACGCAACAAAAGCTTTTCACTGTACCTTGGTACACGTGAACTAAATAAATTAAACTAAACTAATCTAAACTAAGATAGACACAAAAAGCTGGAGTAACTCAGCGGGACAGGCAGCATCTCTGGAGAAAAGGAATGGGTGACGTTTCTGGTCGAGTCCCTTCTAAGAGGTTCCATGGATAATATTGGTGAAGATTTCAGAATGACCTGGACCAATCCAGGGTAGTCAGCATGGATTTTACGGAGGAACACCTGCTTAACTGGGGATGTGGCTTTGGTAACAAAGTTGTCTGCTGGAATTTGCAAAAAGTATTTGATAATATATCTCGAGAGGTATGAAAATAATAGGAATTGTAGTGAATACAATGGAATGGGGAAAAAATAATGATTCAATGACAGAAAATAAATTGCTCATATCTAGTTAGCACTGTAACATAATCATCTGTGGTGAGATATCTTTTTTTCTCCCTGGCATATGAATGATTTCCATATAGATATAAGAATGTTATAGAAACATAGAAAATCGGTGCAGGAATAGGCCACCCCTTGATTCCATTAGCCCTTAGAGCTAATAAAATCTATTATTATTATTATTATTATATCTAACTCTCTCTTGAAAACATCCAGTGAATTAGCCTCCACTGCCTTCTGTGGCAGAGAATTCCACAGATACACAACTCTCTGGGTGAAAAGGTTTTTCCTCAGCTCAGTCCTTCATGGCCTACCTTTTATTCTTAAACTGTGACCCCTGGTTCTGGACTCCCCCAACATCGGGAACATTTTTCCTGTATCTAGCCTGTCCAATCCCTTAAGAATTTTATGTTTCTACAAGATACCCTCTCATCCTTCTAGTGAAAATAAGCCCAGTCGATCCATTCTTTCATCATATGTCAGTCCCGCCATCCCGGGAATTAACCTGGTGAACCTACGCTGCACTCCCTCAATATCAAGAATGTCCTTCCTCAAATTTGGAGACCAATACTGCACACAATACTCCAGGTGTGGTCTCACCAGGGCCCTTTACAACTGTAGTAGGACCACCTTTCCACTATACTCAAATCCTCTCGCTATGAAGGCCAACATGCCATTAGCTTTCTTCACTGCCTGGTGTACCTGTATGCTTACTTTCAGCATTGACTGAATATAGAGAACAGGGAAAAATTAAAAGGAAAGAGATTGCAGATTAATGCTATTGAAAAAAATGGTGGCACATGCAATTCCTACATAGAATGTGAACTGTGCATTTTGGAATTGATTTAGATAAGTAAGAAAAATCTACATAAGGAATTTACAGCTTGGTAGAGATGCCAGATCAATAGGAGTTAAATTGAACATTGGCATAGAGAACTGAAGAAGGGTCTTAACCCGAAATGTCAACTGTCCATTCCCTCCCCAGCTGCTGTCTGACCTGCCGTGTTCCTCCAGCACTTTGTGTTTTGCTCGAGGTTCAAGCTTCTACCGTCTCTTGTATCTCCATGATTAACATTTGTCTGTTTGACTGAGGCAGACCATGACATTTAAGCTTCTTGTGAATTATAATTTCAGTATCCAACCAGCACGACTTACACTCTTGCCTTGATCAAATTAACAGGAGCTCAATTTTGTGGTAGCAAGCAACAGTTCAAATTAGCCTTCGCATATGAACATATGAATTGAGCAGGAATAGGCCACTTGTCCCCTCAAGCCCACTCTGCCATTCAATAAAATAGCTGGTCTGGTTGTAACAAACTCTACATTCCTGTTCTATCTGCATAACCTTTCACTCTTTTGAATGTCAACGATCCACGCATTGCTGCATTAAAAATGGAATATTATTTGCTTCTATTATTTGAGAGAGAAAGTCCCAAAGACACAACTCTTTCGAGAGAAAAATTATCCTTCATTCTTTTGCAAAAGAGCAACTATTTATTTTCAAACTGTGATCCTGGGTTCTTGATATTCTCACAAGAGGATATCCATCTTTTCACTACTCCTCAAGATCTCATATGTTTTTGTCAAAACCCCTCTCACTCTTCTAAACTCTGGCAAACCCACATTTAGCCTCTTCAACTTTTCCTCGAGGTACAACCTGCCCGTTACGAGAAATAGTCAAGAAACCTGCTCTAACTTCTTCCAGTGCATTAATATTCTTCTTTCATGAGGAGATCAACACTGTACACATTGCCCCAGATGCGGCTTCATCAATGCCCTCTATAACTGACGCCTAACTTAGCTATATTTGCATTCAGTCACACTACCACTAACTGAGTGGGAATTCCATGAGCTTTCTTGATTACTTGTTGTACTTGTAAGTTATATATCGGACAACCAGATCCATGTGCGTCTGCAACCTCTTATCACTTTGATTTATACATCTTTTCTAAGTAACTTTGAAAGTGATTGTGGCATGTTAAAGGATGTGTCGCCAACATGGATTCAGTGACCTTTGAATGTGCACTGGCTTTCCTGTATTCACAGATGTCAGGAACCGACATGCATAGATTTCCTACATTTCAATGAGATCATCCCTCATTCTCTTAAACTCCAGAGTACAGTCCTCACCTACTTGATTTCTCTTCAGTAGCAAAAACTTCCATCCTAGGAATCAATGGTGAACCTCTGCTGAACTCCCTCTATGGGCAGGGAGATCAGACGTGTATACACAAGCAGCTCAAATGCTGCTTTTGCTCACCGTCCCTCCCCTGAAAGAACAATAATAGCATTCCATGCCCTTCACATTTCACCCCATCTGCCTCCACATCCAACACATAATTCTCTGACATTTCCACTATCTCCAACCAGATATTACCACCAGCTCTCATCCCCACCACTTTCCTCCTTCTGCAGAGGACGCTCTCTCCGCAACTCCTTGGTATTCCCACCCTATCCACCCTGATCTCGGGTACTTTCCCTTGCAACAACCGGAGATTTAACACCTATCCCTAAACCTCCTCCCTCACCTCCATCCAAAGACCCCAGATGTCCCTCCAGATGAGACATACACTGTTGCACATGCACCTCCTTTAACCTCATCTACTCTATTCGGTGCTCTTGATGTGGCCTCCTCTGCATAGAAGAGACCAAGCGTAGACTAGGCAACTGTTTTGCTGAACACTTGCACTCGGTCTGCCATGGCCTGCTGGATCTTCTCGTTACCAACCATTTTAACTCTGCTTACCATTCACATACTGTCCAATCTGTCCTGGGCTTCCTCCTTGGCTAGAGTGCAGCTACATGAAAACTGAAGGAACATCACCTCATATTCTGCTTGGGCAGCTTACAACCACTTATCTCTTTATTTCATAATCTTACTACCTTTTGTCTATCCATCTCTGAACTTTGTCCAACCATCTGCCAATCAGAAACCTCCCTCACCTATCCACCTATCATTTTGCCAAACTTTGTCAAACTCCCACCTTGTTTCCAGCTTTCTCTCCCCTACTCCAATCAATCTGAAGAAGGGACCCAATCCGAAATGTCTCCGATCCATGTCCTCCAGAGATGCTGCCTGACCCGCCGAGTGACTCCAGCACTCTGTGGCTTTTTTTTCTGTAGACCAGACCTGCGTGCTATGTTCCTATGTTCACCAGGAGACCCTATATAAGTATATAATATTAGCAGGATGTCCTAGTCTTGTACTGAACTCCACTTGCCTCTAAAAATATATTTTTTAGATTCTTGGCTTTGTTGGAAATGCCAGCATCTATTGTCTATCCAAAATTGCCCTTGAAAATAGATAGCAACCTGTCTTCCTAAACCTCTGCTGTCCTTCTGGTGTCGATGCTCCCACAGTGCTACCGCATGGGGAGTTTCAGGGCTTGGAACTGTGAACTTGGTGTATGACTTGGAGATGAACCTGTAGATATTGTTTCTGCCTGCACCTTTCTCCTTCTTGGAAGTAGAGGTCATATGTGTTGAGGGTGCTATTGGAGTAACTTAGCAAGTAATTGAAGTGCATTTTGAAGACTGCACATTGTAGCCAAAGTGCACAGGAGTTGGTGGAATTGAATGTTTACAGTGTGGTGGCTCTGCAAACAAAACAAATTACTCCTTTCTCCTGGATGGTATCAATTTTTTAGAGGGTTGTTGGAGCTGGAATCATATAGCAAGTATGTGACGAGACACAAATATACCACCACACTCCTGTCTTGTGCCTTACAGATGTTGGCAAGGTTTTGCCATGTATGGATGTGTTACATGATGCCTAGCCTTGGATCTGATCTTGTAGCTACAGTAATTATATGGCTGGTCCAGTTGAGTTTCCGGTCAGTGGTGACCTCCACATCATTGATGATGAATCCTGAAAAATTAAATTAAAAGAAGATATACATTGGAAACACAGTTTGGAAGATGGTATTATCGAAGCAGACATAATGGAAGACCAAAATTTGGGAGAATGAAATAGAAACTGTTTACATTCTCAAGATCCGGAAGAGTGACCGATGCAGATATCAAGGTCCCGGAAAACATGGTGAGGAAAGGGACGAGCAGAATTGAAAGAAATAAATGTTTCATGTATCCCCTAAAATTAGGCATAGCTAAGGCAGAGTTTACAGAACATTTTTTTAATTGCAAAAAGTGATTGGTATAAAGAAGCTGTTCATGAAGTGGTTGAGCTGGATAGATATTCCAAGTATGTTCTTGGGCCAAATAAAATCATCTTGAACTGATACAAAACTTGCAAAGTAATTCAACCTTAGAAAAAATTTGGGTGAGACCATTTCATCCTAACCGAAACATAAAAACATGACTGAATACTGCAAGTTGGCCTTTAAGTAGAAAATTAAATAAAGCTGACATTCGCCACAGTTCTGTAACCCGTGCAAATGAAAACCATGATTACATCGTCTTATGCTGCTCCCCACATCTTTAATTTTCAGTGTGCTCTTGCAAATTGAAGTCTGCTGCAAATTACAAGGTGTTAATGAAAGCATGTTTGCTTTTGGAGGTACTTCAGTGGAATCAGCTCAGGATTTAATTAAGAATTAAGTAGCACATGAAGGCAAATTACCTGACAGGTTCATAGATGATAACAATGTTAAACTGGGCATAGAGTATTTAATAAAGGTATTTTCAGTAACTTTCCAATGTTGTTTGCATATTTTTAATTTCCCTAGTTTCATTTAATTTATTTAATTCCTGCAGGTAAGAAATCTAACATGCTGCCTGCAGTAAGGTAACCACCTCCTTCAGTTGTTTCTGACTCACATAATATCAGGCCAAATACAACTGTGTTGTGCAAACTGGGGCTACTGGCACTATAGTCTGTGTTAGACACAAAATGCTGGAGTAACTCAGCGGGACAGGCAGTATCTCTTGAGAGAAAGAATGGGTGACGTTTCGGGTCATACCCTTCTTCAGCCTGATCAGTCTGAAGAAGGGTCTCGACCCGAAACGTTACCCATTCCTTCTCTCCAAAGATGTTGCCTGTCCCACTGAATTACTCCTGCATTTTGGGTCTATCTTTGATTTAAACCAGCATCTGCAGTTCCTTCCTACACACTATAGTCTGTGTAATCTCTTCTCTCTTCCCTCTTAGACAGCCTACTTGCTTGTATGGTTCTAAGGTGGCTGATGAGGTCAATGTGGAACCTATTCCGCACAAGACTATATTGGCTGATAGGGTGTGTGGACATACTTTGAACAGGTACAGAAAGTGATGGTAAATCCTTTACTCCTGGAAAGCTGATACAGAAGCTCCCAACGCTTAGGTGGTGGAAGCAAACAAATCCTCAAGGGGAAAACTTAGATTCCTTTATTGTCATTCAGACCTTTCGGTCTGAACGAAATTTCGTTGCCTGCAGTCATACATATAATAAATAACAAAACACACAATAAACACAAATTAACATCCACCACAGTGAGTTCACCAGGCACCTCCTCACTGTGATGGAGGCAAAAGTCTTAAAGTCTCTGTCTCTTCCCTCTTTGTTCTCCCTCTGCGCTGAGGCGATCCAGGCTTCTGACGTTGTGACCCCGCTGGGTGATGGTAAGTCAGTCCCGTGGCTGAATCCGTGCTCCGTCCGCGACGGGCCGGTTCAAACTCCGCGGCCCGGGGTGGCCGAAGCTGCCGCCCTCCAGTCCAGCGGACGCAGCTGTAGTTGCGGGAGCCCCAGAAAAACAGGTCACCCACCTGTGACCTGCGAGCTCCCGACGATGTCATCCTCTGGACTCAGGTCGCCACCAGTGTCCTCGGTCGCCACCGCCGGAACGCCACCGCAGCGTCGAAGTCGGCCAGCCCCGCGCTGGTAAGTCCTGGCTCTGCCTCCGGAGCCTCGAGGTCGGTCGGTCGCAGTTGGAGTTGGAGGCCGGCAGCTCCGCCATTTTGGCCTCAGCACAGATGGAGGCAGAGAAGGGGGATACGACAAGAAAAAGTCGCATTCCCCCGAAGGAAGAGACAAAAATCATGTTTCACCCCCCACCCCCACCCCACCCCACACGTACACAACCCAATAACTAAAATTTAACTAAAACAGGACAAAAGAAAACAACAAATTAAACTCACAATTAAATGGATTACTGGTGCCTCTGTTGACCTCAATAATTATTTGACGTTATTTTTTTTCCTTCTCAGTATTAGGAATGTGTTCATATTGAATTCAACTGGTCTAAAATGACGCCTTTGATTTTATTTTAATACGATGAAGGGCAGGTGTGCTGCAATCAAAGATTTTTTTAGTTTAATTCCCCATGATCTCAATTTAGAAGTGCCATAATCGAGTCATAGAGTCATAGAGTGATACAGTGTGGAAACAGGCCCTTCGGCCCAACTTGCCCACACCGGCCAACATGTCCCAGCTACACTAGTCCACTTGCCTGCGCTCGGTCCATATCCCTCCAAACCTGTCCTATCAATGTACCTGTCTAACTGTTTTTTAAACAATGGGATAGTAGCAGCCTCAACTACCTCTTCTGGCAGCCTGCTCCATACACCCTCCACCCTTTGTGTGAAAAAGTTACCCCTCGGATTCCTATTAAA
This sequence comes from Malacoraja senta, assembly GCA_038087875.1. NCBI lineage: Eukaryota > Metazoa > Chordata > Chondrichthyes > Rajiformes > Rajidae > Malacoraja > Malacoraja senta. The sequence goes on from JAXLNO010002612.1 coordinate 26,375, forward strand.
TCGTTTCCCCTTTCCCTTGAACCTTTGTCCTCTGGTCCTCTATTCCCCTACTCTGGGCAAAAGATTGTGCATCTACCTGATCTATTCCTCTCATGATCTTATACACCTCCATAAGATCATCACTTATCCTCCTGTGCTCCATGGAATAGAGACCCAGCCTACTCAACCACTCCCTTTAACTCACACCCTCTATTCCTGGCAACATCATCGTAAATCTTTTCTGAACCCTTTCAAGCTTGACAATATCTTTCCTATAACATGGTGCCCAGAACTGAACACAATATTCTAAATGTGGTCTCACCAACGTCTTATACAACTGCAACATGACCTCCCAACTTCTATACTCAATACTCTCTCTGATCAAGGCCAAAGTGCCAAAAGCCTTTTTGACCACCTAATCTACCTGCGACTCGACCTTCAAAGAACCATGCATCTGCACTCCTAGATCCCTCTGCTCTGCAACACTCCCCAGATGCCTACCATTTACTGTGTAGGTCCTGCCCTTGTTAGACGTCCCAAAATGCAACACCTCACACTTCTATGCATTAAATCCCATCAATCATTCTTCAGGCAACCTGGCCAATCGATCCAGAGTTTTGCTAATGACCTCTAGGCTTTATCTTGCTTAAGTCTTTCTTTAAATGGACCCACCATTAATCACAGATACACAGAACATTTATAATCCCTCTGGAAAGGATTGTCATTTTGCTCTACAGTATCCAATTATATTGAAGAGATAACAGTTTAAATTACACACATTTTATTAGTCCTAAACTAGAAATCATGGGGTTCATTTCTACAATTTTTATTTTGCAGTGGATAGACAATAGGTGCAGGAGTAGGCTATTCGGCCCTTCGAGCCAGCACCGCCATTCATTGTGGTCATGGCTGATCATCCCCAATCAGTACCTCGTTCCTGCCTTCTCCCCATATCCCCTGACTATCTTTAAGAGCCCTATCTAGCTTTCTCTTGAAAGTATCTAGAGAACCCGCCTCCACCACCCTCTGAGGCAGGAATTCCACAGATTCACAACTCTCTGTGTGAAAAAGATAAATAAATTATTACTGTGTGATAAATAAAGAAAATGAGCAAATCTTTTGCTTTTTTGAACAAAATAGTTATCTTATATTAGTTCTCCCCATTTTTGGTAAAATTGGTCTGCAAATCTGAATGCAGATCCTGTAAATACAAGCAGAATTGTCTTCTTGTGAGAAGATTTCATTCTTTTTGAGCAATGTTTAGAATTTTCGTTAAGCTACGCTTCAGAAGCCAGCCTCAAATTGACCTGAAGCAAACTTCCAAGCAGTAGATAGGTTTATGATTCTCTGTGTGTGTTTGTGTTTGTTTCTGTGAGTGTGTGGCGGGTGGTGTAATTCGAGATTCAGGATCAGTTCCTGTGGATTGGAGGATAGCTAATGTTATCCCACTTTTCAAGAAAGGAGCGAGAGAGAAAACGGGGAATTACAGACCAGTTAGCCTGACTTCGGTGGTGGGAAAGATGCTGGAGTCAATTATTAAAGAGGTAATAATGGGGCATTTGGATAGCAGTAAAAGGATTAGTCCAAGTCAACATGGATCTATGAAAGGGAAATCATGCTTGACTAATCTTCTGGAATTTTTTGAGGATGTGACAAGTAAAATGGATGAAGGGGTGCCAGTGGATGTAGTGTATCGAGACTTTCAGAAAGCCTTTGATAAGGTCCCGCACGAGAGACTGGTGACTAAAATTAGAGCACATGGTATTGGGGGTAGGGTGTTGACATGGATAGAAAATTGGTTGGCAGGACAGAAGCAAAGAGTAGGAGTGAATGGGTCCTTTTCAGAATGGCAGGCAGTAGCGAGTGGAGTGCTGCAAGGCTCGGTGTTGGGGCCGCAACTGTTTACCATATATATTAATGATTTGGAAGAGGGAATTAGGAGCAACACTAGCAAGTTTGCGGATGACACAAAGCTGGGTGGCAGTGTGAACTGTGAAGAGGATGTTAGGAGGTTGCAGGGTGACCTGGACAGGTTGAGTGAGTGGGCAGATGCGTGGCAGATGCAGTATAATATAGATAAATGTGAGGTTATCCACTTTGGCGGCAAAAACAAGGGGGCAGATTATTATCTCAATGGGGTTAGGTTAGGTAAGGGGAAGGTACAGCGAGACCAGGGTGTCCTTGTACACCGGTCACTGAAAGTTGGCGTGCAGGTACAGCAGGCAGTGAAGAAATCTAATGGAATGTTGGCCTTCATAACAAGAGGATTTCAGTATGGGAGTAAAGAGATTCTTCTGCAGTTGTATAGGGCTCTGGTGAGATCACATCTGGAGTATTGTGTACAGTTTTAGACTCCTAATTTGAGGAAGGACATCCTTGTGATTGAGGCAGAATAGGTTCACGAGATTGATCCCTGGGATGGCGGGACTGTCATATGAGGAAAGATTGAAAAGACTAGGCTTGTATTCACTGGAGTTTAGAAGGATGAGGGGGAATCTTATAGAAACATATAAAATTATAAAAGGACTGGACAAGTTAGATGCAGGAAGAATGTTCCCAATGTTGGGCGAGTCCAGAACCAGGGGCCACAGAATAAGGTGGAGGTCATTTAAGACTGAGGTGAGAAAAAACGTTTTCACCCAGAGAGTTGTGAATTTATGGAATTCCCTGCCACAGAGGGCAGTGGAGGCCAAATCACTGGATGGATTTAAGAGAGAGTTAGAGAGAGCTCTAGGGGCTAGTGGAATCAAGGGATATGGGGAGAAGGCAGGCACGGGTTATTGAAAGGGGACGATCAGCCATGATCATATTGAATGGCGGTGCTGGCTCGAAGGGCCGAATGGCCTCCTCCTGCACCTATTTTCTATGTTTCTATGTTTCTATGAGTGTGGTGTGTGTTTATGTGTGTGTGTGTGTGTGTGTGTGGTGTCTGTCAGTGTTTTTACACATGTGTGTGAGTGAGAGAATGTCTGTATATTCCTGTCTCAGTCTCAGTGTGTTTTGTCACTGCATTAATCGTTGTGTTCCTTAACACATGCATATCAGATGGTATTGCAGATGGTATTGCTCATTAAATATTGCATGGCATGTGCCAGTGACGTCATGCACCTTGTAAAAGTCTCAATCTCAGCATCTGTTAATGGAGTAGAAATAATATCAGTTATAATTTTAAGGAGTCATGATGTTTACATTTTAATGTTGTCACTGGGAATTTCAGCAAACCCAAATCATGAACATGCAACATCTTTGACATTTTTACTTAATTTGTGACTACATCCAGTGATATAATGATACAGTAATTTTACAGATCTAGGTCTCCAGAAGGCGAATAAGAGACGGCGACCTAGAAATTACATTTTGTTTGTACATTGAACCATTTTTGCATTTGGAGCTAAAGGCCTTTGGATTTCTTAAAGAAATAGTGAAGTTGGTCATAGAAACATTTGAAATTGTACCTGCGCGGTTTACACATGGAAACATGCTCTAACACAGTACCTGACACGTTATGGTTTCTGATTAGATTATGCTTTATTTACTGCAGCTACAGACATTTGCTGTGCATCAAAGACAAGACATTAACCCTGAGAGACCACGCTCTCCATCGCAATCAGAGCTGGTGCAGGAGATGGAGCCCAGCAGGGATGTCATGTCAGGATGGATTGGGTGCAGTATCGCTGCAGGGCTAAAAGAATCTAACAGGAGATGATTGCAATAGTATTGGCCAGGAGTGAGAATCCCTCAACCTTAGAAACATAGAAAATAGGTGCAGGAGTAGGCCATTCAGCCCTTTGAGCCTGCACCACCATTCAATATGATCATGGCTGATCATCCAAAATCCGTACCCCGTTCCGGCTTTCTCCCCATATGCCTTGATTATCTTAGCCCTAAGAGCTAAATCTAACTCTCTCTTGTTACTGCATCCAATCTGCCTGTCAGCACTGCAGTGCTCTGTGTGACCTCCCTTGCTGATAGATCCCATCGTTCTTCAGGAAACATCTGGATTCACCCACTGCTTTAATACTATCTCACTTACTTACGGCCTATTATGCCTCCTGGCATGTAGGGCAGCAACGAAGGTCCTCCACTCCGTAGTGTTGATTCCTTCAGTTGCTGTTTCTGTAACATTTTGCTTTAATGCACATTGCAATCATTTTCCAACATTTAATAGATTTGATTAGTTTCTGTGGCTTGGAGTGTAAGTGATGTAACCATAATATTTTGAGTCATCTGTCAGACAGTGCTTGTATCTCTTTCACCTGCCACCAGACCGCGTCCCTCACTGGTAGATACCTTGGAACTTTGTCATCATTTCACAACCTTTCTAGACATTTCAAGGTGAGCTCCAGATGAACATTAATATTGGCTTTCATACTGACGCCCATATAGACACACTGTGGCTGAAATCCTGTCTGCTTTACTTGTTAACTTGTTTGATTTATTTTGTCCAATTCAAACTAATACTGTTGAAAAGTAGCATGCAAAACAATTTGTATTTTAATCAGAAAATCTCTGAAGTGGCAGAAGTGCATGGGTATTTTTCATTGATGGTTAGATAGTATTATCATCTCCTCTTCGGATCGTTTACCTTGTCGTGGTGAAGAGGCTTGTGTGTCCCCATGATTCCGAGAGCGATGCCGTCGGAAACACCAGCTACTGGTAGGGCCACCCATGGCGGTAAGGTCGCGGATGTGCACGCAGACTAAGACGATCCAACCTACAAGACCTCAATGCCTGACCAGGCGGACAAAGTTATCGTGAACTCAACAGCTGTGAAGGCGGATGAAGGCTGCAACAGATCTATCAGCTCCAATCGTCTTGGTTCCCTTGCCATTGGAATGAGTTGATTGATTTGTGAAGGACCGTGTGCTTCTTGGAGTGCAACATCAAGTACACATTAAACAAACACACGCACAGGCGTCTTCGTTGTATTATCATCTATATCATCTGGACCTAGACATTCTTCTGTTTCCCCCCCCACTAAGTTTAACTTAAAGCCCAATCCCTAAATGTGATTATGTAATTTGTTTGTGGGACAAACATTTTACTAAATTTCTTCAGTGTCTTCAATCTTTAAAAAATTGTCAACATGCAAAGGTTCCTGGGCATGCATAGTGATGTCAAAAGGCAGAGCTAAAATGCATTTGTGGACTGTGACTTGTGAACAGCAAATGCCACTAGCATGAAGTGGTCTTAACAACACATTTGAGGCCTGTATCTCCTTGACTTAAAGTGGACCACTTTCAAAATTCAATCCATGGGCAGTGAATTTGACTTGTCGATTTTCTGTCATGAAAGATTTCCTTAGGTTTTGTCTTCATGTTCCCACCATTAACATCAGCCTCATCAACCACTACTAGTATTGTTTACCTCACCTTCTCCATACCTGTGTGATCACTTCTTCACACTCACTTCCAGACCATTGCTCCGGCTACTCCCCAACCCTGATCCCCAACGTCTCAACCCAACAATCCTCCTGACTCAAGGTCTGGCCCCCTCCACCATGTCTTCAGGCCTCTATCGACTGCCATTCCCCCTAGTTCACTTTCAATCTATCTGGGTTCCTCCACTTGCTCTGCCACTATTGAATCAGTGGAGTATAGATCCCTGTGCACATTTGCACACGCACAACCTGTCTCATCATGCCCTCCATGCAATGCTGGATGAATGTGCCCTTCAAAAGTACAGGAATGTCTAGCCCTCACTATACCAGCAAGAAAGCAATGATGTAATCTCCTGTGTAGGAAGGAACTGCAGAAGCTGGTTTAAACTGGAGATAGACACGAAAAGCTGGAGTAACTCAGTGAGACAGGCCGCATCTCTGGCGAAGAGGAATAGGTGATGTTTTGGGTCGAGACCCTTCTTCAGACTGTGGATTTGTCTTACTGTGCCCACCATTAACACCATCCTCATGTCATCTCCTGTCCTGCTATTTAACTGGGCTATGCGTGCCGAGCACCAGAAACAGATAAGTATTTTGATGGGCATTCAAAGTTAAATTAAGTAACAACGCGGAGCTGTATAGCTGTGATTCCTGCTGACGCAGCATCTGCCGCAGTGCAGACATGCACAGGTGCACACGTTGTTCAGATTGAGGAGATTGTGCAGAACAGCTGTTCCAGAAATACAACCTGCTTGACAGCTCCCTCAGAGCATTGCATTTTCCTTTTAAGTTTATATGAAGAGAGATACCTAGGGGCGTAATGGAGTGGCGAGTTGTGGATTATGATCTCAGCAATGCTGCCCTGCGTTGAGAAGGAATATTTAAGATAAAATAAAGATTAATAAAACCACGACAGTCAGTCCTGTTAGTTGGCTTAAGAAAAGCTGTACAGAGCCTTTGGAGAAAATTATCAATTGAATATGAATGAATGCAATTTGCAGGAGGGAACTGCAGATGCTGGTTTATACCAAAGATAGACAGAAAAAGCTGAAATAACTCAGCGGGTCAGGCAACATCTCTGGAGAAAAAGAATAGGTGGCATTTCGGTACGGAACCATTCTAAAAACCGCAGTCTGAATCTGAAGACTGGATCTGAAGAGTCTGAAGAAGGGTCTCGACCCAAAATGTCACCCATTCTTTTTCTCCAGAGATGCTGCCTGACCCGCTGAGTTACTCCAGCTTTTTGTTTCTATTTTTATGAATGAATTTAAGGTACTCTGTGAATTGTACGATTATTAAACTGTACCTGAACATAAGAAATGAGGGCAACATTGGAAGAGACTAAGCATTGTTTGCTGTCTTGTTGATTAACATGTCCAATGCAAGCACTGATTGTTAAACCCATGATTATAAGTTGTGTGCCAATTTTGTACTCCACTGAGGTCAGTGATGTTCAGCCATATCATGCTCGGGTTTTCCAGGTTTTCACTGGACAGTTCAGATTAAAATTGGTGCCTAATGTCACGAGAGGAAAAGTCGATCTGCAAAATCGAATAAACAACATTCAAAAAGGATGAGTAAAGTACAAACAATCACATTTACTGAAATTATCATGATATTTTTCCAAGTGCAAATGGAGAGGAGATTAGTGTGTAACTGACCCAAGTGCAGGGAGAAGGAATTGCAAGATTTGACTTGGGTCTGTCAACAAATGAAATAAGAACACCATTTTAAGGCCTTCAGAAAGCTCAGGAAAATGTATATTTTTAAAAGCCATCCTGATGAAGAGCTCTCCCTAAGTTTGCCATCCTGACTGGATAATACGGGCATGGTACTGACTTGATTTTCGGCAAGTGAAGAAGTGAAGAGGGATCCCATCATCTGCGGGATGACATTAGTGAAGGATTGCCCAGTGAGGTTATATGGGTGGAGCAGAGAAATAAAAAAGAGGTGATCACATTGTTGGGATAGTACCACAGGCCTCAGATCATCTATGGGAATTTGAGGAACACAACATGCCAGGCGGTTGCAGACAGCTGCAAGACTATGAGATTGTCATAGTAGGAGATTCTTATCTTTCCCAACTGGAACTGCCACAGTGCCAATGGCTTAGATGGGGTAGAATTTCCTGAGACAATATGTAGAGAGCTCTAAATGCAGCCTAACCAAACTGTAGAGCTGCATTATGACTTTCCTGACTCTTATATTCAATGCCACTGGCAATGAAGGTAAGCATACCAGATGCCTTCTTTACCACTCTATCTACTTGCGCTATCACCTTTAGTGAACTATGAACTTGGACTCTAAGATCTTTCTGTACACCAATGCTGTGAAGGGCCTTGCCATTAACTATGTACTCTCTCCCTTCATTCAATGTCCCAAAGTGCACCATCTTTCACTTGCTCAGGTCAAACTCCATCGACCACTTCTCCGCCCATTTCTGCAGCTGATCTCTATCCTGTTGTATCAGAAGCTGGTAGCAGCAGCAGTGCCAGCCATGGTAGTGATGGTGGTGGCAGCAGCAGTGGTGGTGCTGGTGGTAGCGATGGTGGCAGCAGCAGAGGTGGCGATGGCAGTGGTGGTGGCGGGGGCAGCATCAAGCACAGCCTGTGAGCGGCCAGGTTCGTGATGGCAGCGGAAGCAGCCGGAGAGGCGGCCCGGGTCGGGGTATCATCGACAGCCCAGCCTGGCAGTGAAGGTTGGTAGGTCAGACCACTATAACCAAAATCCATTTTAAAAGGGGTCGGTAAAAATGAGGGTTGACTGTATTACTGTGTACTTTATTACCAATAGCAGAGGACCCAGCACAGAACCCTGCAGAACTTCACTGGTCACGGACATCCAGCCAGTTTATCTACCTTCCTCCACAACCCTCTTTACAGAAAGCCACCACAAACCACAGGGCTCATTATCCAGATCACAAATCATATGTTTCTCAACTATTTCAAGTCCTTCGCATCCTTGAGATTGTTTTGATAACCAAGCTGTACTTAACACACCCAAATCCATACAACCCAGTCTGAATATTCCAGCTGCAATGCTTGTTCATGAGGTTTACTGTCTACTAGCTGGGGGGAAAAACATGTTTTTATCCATGTGTTTATGGCAGGTCACATGCCACATAAAGAGAGAACGAGAGAGAACAGCTGGCTTTTCAAATCTATAATCATGAAAGAAGCCACGCTGATGGTAATGCCTGCAACTATGGCTAAATTCAAATGTCCCTGAAAATAGCTTGGGGCATTTTCATGCTAGTTTTTGAGTGCAGCTGTGGAAGCACTGCTCATGCGTGGCGGTTTTGGGATTAAAACAAATATTGCCTGCAATTCGTTTAGTTTTTTAATCAATATTGCTAGGGTGTGGATCAGCCAGATTGGCACACAGAACACGCCCCATTGCAACACTCTCACAAAACTTATGGGAAGTTAATAATGCACCGATTCCTACTGGATCTCAGGAACAACATACAAATAGGTGAATTTGCAAATTCGAATTGTACATGAACATAGTAAATGTTGCTCTGCTGAAGTTAAGGATACAATGTTGGAAAACAGCATGTTGCATCTCACCCAATATCTACCCATCTGTGCCTGGCCACTGAATATGTAAGAAGGAACTGCAGATGCTGGTTTAAACAGAAGATAGGCACAAAAAGCTGGAGTAACTCAGTGGGACAGGCAGCATCTCTGGAGAGAAGGAATGGTTGACATTGCGGGTCGAGACCCTTCTTCAGACACTGGCCAGTGAATGTTTGTCGCTGGTATTTTGTCTACAGGGTGCAATAATGTTCTACTTCCATCTCCCAGAGATGAGCTGGCTTGGTGATTAAAGAGCTTGCTTCTGTGCAATGTCCAGGCTAGAATGACAATCATATTCACATGGCTGAACTACCAGAGTGTCTCCCTGCCTGCGTGGGTGGCACGGTGGCACCGCGATAGAGTTGCTGCCTTACAGTGCTTTCAGCGCCAGAGACCCGGATTCGATCCCAACTACAGGTGCTTGTCTTAATGGAGTTTGTACGTTCTCCCCGTGACCGCCTGGTTTTTCACCGAGATCTTGTTTCTACCCACATTCCAAAGATGTACAGGTCTGTAGGTTAATTGGCTTTATGTAAATGTAAATTGTCCCGAGTGTGTGTAAGATTGTGTTAATATGTGGGGATCGATGGTCGGCACAGACTCGGTGGTCCGAAGGGCCTGTTTCCTCTCTATCTCTAAACTAAACTAAACTAAACTAACCTAAACCAGTGGTGAAGATTCATTGCCTCATGTAGCAGTGAGATAAGTTAGTTCAGCGGGGAGAAGAAAGACCTGTGCATTGTTCCCAAGTTCCGGCAATATTCATTGTCTGGCAAGTGGAAGGCTGTGAAAAGTGAGATAGCAGGAGTGCAAGATGTTCCTGTCATAGTGCAGGCCAGGTGTAGGGAGCTCTGGATGACAAAAGATATTTAGGGTCTGGTCAGTATAAAGGAGGCATAGGTCATGTACAGGAGTTACAAGGAACTGCAGATGCTGGTTTACAAAATTAACATAGAGTGCTGGAGAAACTCAGTGGGTCAAGCAGCATCCCCGGAGAACATGGATAGTTGACATTTTGGGTCAGAACCATTCCTTGAACTGATTGTGGTTGGTAGGTGGGGGGGTGGTGGTGGGGTGGGGGGTGGGGGTGGGGGGTGGTTGAGGGTGAAAGCTGCAAGGGAGGATGGGCAGGAAAAAGCATGGTGACTGACAGGTGGATACAGGAGAGTGGGGTCTGATAGTCAGATGGTTGGACAGAGCTTCTGCAGTCCATCTGTCTTTTTTTTTCTTTTTGTACTGTTACGTGCATGTTTTTGGTTGTAGTTTATATATTATTTTTAGCTGTGTATATGTGGGGGGGTGGGGGAAACTTTTAATTTCTTCCCTGTACGGGGGCACCCGACCTTTTCCCTGCCGGGTCTCCATTGTTATTGGGGCTTAGCACCGTGGAGCGGCCTCCAGCCGGAACGACCTGGGGGCTCCAGTCGAGGAACCTGTGGAATCACCATCGTGGGGCTGGCCGGCTTCGGAGCGTGGAGAGCTGTGGTGGCACACGGCTGTGACCTGACTTCGGAGCGTGGAGAGCTGTGGTGGCACACGACTTCGGAGGCTCCAGCCGCAGGCCCGGTGGACGGTGACATCGGGAGCTCGCAGGTCCCTTTTCGGACCGCTTAAGGGAGACCGCTTTTCGGAGCTCCCGCAACGGCGACTTCTCCCGCCTGTATTGCGGGGTTAAAGACGACCCGGAGTGGGGCCTTACATCGCCTGGCGCGGCCTTAACAGCCGTGGGACTTACCATCGCCCGCCGGGGGCTTTATCATCGGGAGAAGAATAATGAACAGGGGAGAGACAAGACTTTGCCTACCATCACAATGAGGAGTTGTTTGGAAATTCACTGTGATGGATGTTTATGTAAATTGTGTTAATGTATGTCTTGGTTTTTTTCTTGTTTGTATGACTGCAGAAACGTAATTTCGTTTGAACTTAGGTTCAAATGACAATAAAGGTTATTCTATTCTATTCTATGAATGAATGAATACGTTTATTGGCCAAGTATTTACATACAAGGAATTTGCCTTGGTGCATCAGTACACCGTGGCAGCCATAGTCAGCACCAGCAGCAGCAAGCAGCAGCAAGCAGCAGTAGCTACACTGCAAGCAGGGGGGAGAGTGGGGGTGGCTGCCGAGAACAAAGGGAGACCATTGGGGACTAAATGGAATACTTTGTAACTTTGTTGTGCCCCATATGTGGTGACTCTTTGCAATACTTGGGTATGCAAAACAAAGAGTCTCACTGTGACATTTCACATGTGATAATAATAATGTATTATTTCTTCAAGATGGCTCACCATAAATAAAAAATTAAAAAAAAAAAAAAAAAAAGATGGCTCACCATCACCTTCTCAAGGGCAATTAAACGTGGCCATGCTGATTTTGCCAATAATATCCACACCTCTTCAGTGAAATAGCTCAAATGAAACAAATGTTTCACAAATGAACTGATATGTATTTAACAAAAGAAAAGAAATACAGAGTTTAGGAAAAGTAATTGCTTCGAACTAATTGGACAGCTCTTTTAAAGAATTGGCACAGCATTTAAAGCTAAATAACCTATTTTTATCTAATGATTCTCTGAGAACTAGACAGAGAAAAGTGTCCAGAATTTATTTTTTACATGGAATGGTATTTCCATATTTAAATACAAATGCACAACATGGTTTGTCTGAACACCTCTTATGAATTAATTGATTTTGTAATAACTTGATGAATCACAGTGACTTCTGTTATTAAGTAACCTCAAAGGGTTAATTTTATACCTCAATGTTGTTGAAAGTCTAATGTGTAAATGCGACTAAGGCTTTAATTCTGTGCGTGCCTGGAAATATGTTCAGATAGTAAACCAGTCAATTAGTTTTGTATTTCTACTGCATTCTGGTAATTAAATGTAGAGACACTGGAAGAGTTTGGTTTATATTAACCTTGATCTCCTGACTCCTGTAAAGATAGAAAGTGGGTTTTTAATTGGAAATTCAAACTCTGGCGAATAGGTCGGTAAGATTTTGATTTCAGAGTATCTCTACATTTGTTCATTTTGTTGACATGGCTGAAAACACATTTCATGTGCAGCCAACGGTAGCAAGGAGAAATGACAATTTTCAAATAGCGTCAAAGGCAATGAGTGATATTGACTGGTTTTGTGGAGTAGTTCAATTTATTCTTCCAATCTGTGCCTTAATCTTTGTTTTCTAAACTATTCATTAGCTCTACAGGTTAAAATCAATACAGGAAAGGACCTGTGCCCAAATCAATGTGAAAAACATTATCTGTCCATTCCGTAAATTAAAATCTGTGCACTCCAAGAAAAACTGCAGGAACCAATTTATGGTTCAGCTAGAAGCTAGCAAAAGGTCTGAGATCATTTTTGTCTCAAAAATTAATTAGTACCATGACAAATAAATCCAGCTCCCACGACGATTTTTATTGTTTTTCTGCATTTTGCATTAAGAATGCTATTTTGAAAATGTAATTATTTTTGTGGAAAACAAACACTTCTATCAACAATAAACTGTGCAGCTGATTTATTTATTTTTAATATGCTGCAGCTGGTAATATTTTGTGTTTCCCCAAACATTGATTTATTAACTTCCTAAGTCTCATCTGGCCACTCATCTGGTTTCTACTTTCTAATAACTGATGAGCATGGTTTAATGCCTTTGTAGCAAATTTAGCTTCGTAATAGATATTTTTAAAGTTAGTTGGTCCCTCAATATGGTGTGAGCCTCATTCATGAACGTTGACATATGCCCTTGAAAGTTGACATATACCAATGAATAGATAGCATCATCCAATCCAAGACAAAACAATAACTTCACCATGTGATTTGTACCAGAAACATGTACATGTATTTGGAAACAGGTTCATTGATCTCTCTGAATTGAGATGAATAGATTACGTCTATACATGAGTAAAATCTAATTTGAAGTATTAATGTTTTCCTCCAAGTAAGGTGCACATAGAAAACAACGGCTATTGTTGAACGGACCGTTCTTGTTTGCCATTAACCTCAAAATAATTCTCCAGCAAAACCTTGCAAGCCACTTATAACATTAAAGAATTCTATCAGACAATGAATCAAGAAGAAAAAAACATTTTTAAGTAAGCTTTTTAAAACATTTTACGCAATGCTTAATAAAAATTAGAACATTTGCATAAAATTAAGATGGAATCCCAAATACCATTAATAAACATGGAGAAAAACGGTACTAAGGTTGATCTCAGTTGAGTTTAGTTTATTGTCACGTGGATCGAGTTCAGTGATAAGCTTTTGTTGTGTGCTTTTGTTGGGATCATGACAGAAGCCTCCTCATGGCGATCCCTGGAAGCGACGATGTGATGCACTCTGTGACGCATCCAGCGACAATTCTGTCAACATGTTGGATGACGAAGGAAGACAACAGCGAGCTACCTCGCCTGACCCATGAGCGAACGAACGAATGTTGCGTGCTAACCAGCCAGCGGAAAGACAATTCATGTTAACAATCGAGCCATCCACTGTGTACAGATACACGATGAAGGGAATAATGTGAATAACGCAAGATAAAGCCAGTAAAGTCTGATCAAAGAATGTCTGAGGGTCGCCAATGAGGTAGATTGTAGTTCAGGACTGCTCTCTTGTATATCAATTAAGATTATGATTCCTAACAGTTATATATAAAGTAATATAGAGTTAAAAGTTACTGCACTTCAGAATTGACCAAAACCATAATTGGAAGTAAACTAAATAATAGAATTGAGATGTTGTTAGAGTTTTGAATATTTAGGTAGCTGGATGCAGGTGGCATATAGTGGATATTGAACGACAAAAAATTGATGGTAGAGGTCTGGTGCTGGTGAGTCTATCAATGGCATCGAGGGTGACTTTGAGTGGGTGATTTATTGGGATATATGACAGGTTTTACAAAAGTGCAAGTATGTTTTATTTTAAAATAAGAAGCTTCTAGCAAGGAAGTTACTTGTAGACATGGGAGGGTGGTGGGGGATACATTTATAGCGGAGATAGAGGATAAGCAAGGATGGGGAATGTGCTTGAAGATGGAGGGAAGAAAGATGGATGTTTTGTCAGTCCATCAACCCCTCTCCTTCCTTGGAAGACTGAGGAGATTAGGTATGTTGATGAATACTCTCTTGAACTTGTTCAGGTGCACAGTAGGGAGCATATTGACTGGTTCAGCAACTCACTGGTTCAGCAACTCAAAATCCCAAGAACGAAAAAGATTGCGATAAGTGTTGAATACTGTTCAGTCCATCATGGGTACTGACCTCCCCACCATCGAAGTGATGTACAGGAGTCGCTGCCAGCATCATCGGAGACCCACACCACCCTAGCCATACTGTCTTTTCACTCCTGCCATAGGGAAGAAGTTATAGAAGCCTAAAAACTGTAATGTCCTGGTTCAGGAGCAGCTACTTCCCAACAACCATCTGGTTATTAGACACTATAACCTCTAAATAAGCTCCGAACTACATGGACTTGGGGGGCTATGTTTTTCGTCTTTGCACTATTTTTGTTTGTTTTATATATACTGAACTTTTCTTTTGTTATGGTATTTACAGGGTACTATGTTTACATATCTGTTGTGCTGCTGCACGTAATAATTTCATGGTTCCGTTTCGGGACATAGGTCAATGAAACACTCTTGACTCTTGACTGGACTCTTGAATTTTGCGAAAGAATGTTGGACAAGACAATTTTGTTACAAAGGAATCAATCTGTAAGTCAATGTTCCAACGCTGTTCGAATCAAAGGTAGACAAAAGTTCTGGAGAAACTCAGTGGGTGCAGCAGCATCTATGGGCCGTTTCGGGCCGAAACCCTTCTTCAGACTGTTTAGGCCCGAAACGTTGCCTATTTCCTTCACTCCATAGATGCTGCTGCACCCGCTGAGTTTCTCCAGCACTTTTGTCTACCTTTGATTTTCCAGCATCTGCAGATCAGGCTCATGATCACTCTCTCAGCTTCTTAACCTCAGGATCATTCAAGGCTGCTGCTGTTGAACCTGGCCAGTTGCCATGGTGTGTAGTTCACTTCCGTATTAGGGAAGTCAGCCAAATGCCATAATCAAGGAAAGAAGATGGCGACTACTTTTCCTTCAGGCAATGGGAGCAGGTACTTGTCTGCATTGCAGGCTTATTTGAAGTGCAGATATTTGGAGGATGCCCTCCATGGAGATTTCCTGCTTGGGCCATTTGCCTACAGGCCAAGAGATGATTCGGTCTTTGCCTTAAAGCCCAACCCACATCTCTCTCTTAGTACTGGGGCATCCATTCACTTCTTGCCAGCAATTAAATGCCCAACACCAGTGTCGTTGAAGGTGAGAATGTTTTTGGATGAATTAATTGTCAGCTATTTAATTGTACATCTTACCTGATGTAGTAAGATTGCAGAGGTTTGAACTGATAAAATTGTGTAGAAATATTTTGCTCAGTTTATTTCAAGCTATTTTTAAAGTTCAGCATACGTCTAGTCCTGTGATGGATATTTGCCAGGTTGGAATCTTATTTCTTCGTGTGGCTTTTGATGATCTAGTAGCAATGTTACAAAATTTTGAGATTAAAAAAATCAAGTCTGCAATTTATCCCATCCTATAAAGCATAAAAAGAAGTTTAATTTGACACCTAATTCACTTGCATATCGTATTAAAAAAGTTATGGCCATTTTCATACTCGGAAATTAGCATCTTGTTCCCTATTGCTTTTCCATTGACTTAACACAAAAGCTGTGATCGAAGACAGTCAAACGCACATAACTTTCTTAAAAATTAAGAGAACATAGAAAAATAGAAACATAAATAGGTGCAGGAGTAGGCCATTCGGCCCTTCGAGCCTGCACCGCCATTCGATATGATCATGGCTGATCATCCAACTCAGTATCCCATCCCTGCCTTCTCTCCATACCCCCTGATCCCTTTAGCCACAAGGGCCACATCTAACTCCCTCTTAAATATAGCCAATGAACTGGCCTCAACTATCTTCTGTGGCAGAGAATTCCACAGATTCACCACTCTCTGTGTAAAAAATGATTTTCTCATCTCGGTCCTAAAAGACTTCCCTCTTATCCTTAAACTGTGACCCCCTAGTTCTGGACTTCCCCAACATCGGGAGTAATCTTCCTGCATCTAGCCTGTCCAACCCCTTAAGAATTTTGTAAGTTTCTATAAGATCCCCCCTCAATCTTCTAAATTCTAGCGAGTACAAGCCGAGTCTATCCAGTCTTTCTTCATATGAAAGTCCTGACATCCCAGGAATCAGTCTGGTGAACCTTCTCTGTACTCCCTCTATGGCAATGAAATGGCAATGAACTGAATGAAATGTTCAGTTATTATAGATTGACGCATTCTGAAACAAATATAAAACATCTTACTTGAATGACCTGAAATTAAAGCCTATAATTAGTTAGTTACCTAATTGTAGCTAATTACAAAATTGCCCGTTGTGATAAACACCCAGACTGCCTTGAAAATTCAAAAATGTGATATTCTCAAGATCAGAACTTTAATATTATTGTATTATATGCTGTAAGTCCATTACAGATAGGTAAATAAATTACAATTTCTAGCAGACCAAGTCTTTATGGAGAAGATCAGTTGCTAGCTGGTACATTAGCATATCATAGTCAATAGCATCATCATACTCCTCAGATTGTAACCAATAAGCAACTCTGTACACCTTGTTTTTCCTCAACTTTTCAATTTTCGCATTGTAAACTACAAGTATTTGCTCTTCAAACCACGCATGACATGCCTTTCTGCCCACTACTTTCCCATTAACAATGTCCTGTACATTCCATTTCTTAAGAAAAGGATAATTGTTTTAAATAGCCTAAGTATCCAAATAACAAACTAATCCCATTCACACAAGAATTCACAATATAACATGCTTTTTAAATCTCACTGTCATGAACATATGCCAGATGGAAGGAATTTAATGTTTAATTCCCATAAATTAATCTAGAAACATCTACTTTTAATATAATCAAAATTATTATTTTTTGCACAATAAATGTGGCTAAAGCTGTTGTGTATATTTAGTTTAAAAATATTGATTATACAATTACACAAAATATAGACGATTTAGATGATCTTATGACATGATTACCAAAAAAAAAGACAATTTTAATCTTCTTGCGAGTGCGTGTTTCTGCATTGGAACGTTGCATTTGCAGTGAATTTGAACCCCATATCGGCAGGAAAGATACTGCCTGTTCGTATGGGGCTCAAATCACATTTTCGCAAAACGTAAAATTAGATTGAAGCCACCCCAAGAAGCAAGATTATATGTAAAATACACGACTTACCCTTTATTTTGTCCCATTCTTGCGATCCGTCACATTGTAGACGTTGAGGGCGTTAGAAGTCGCTTTTTATTTTAATCAAACTATTAAATTGAACAGCGATTTAAAAAAAAAACGGGAACGGAAGTCCGATCGATTTTTCTTCATCGACTCGCAGCCCGAGGAAATCCCTCCTTGTAAGCAGTACAAAACTGGATTTTAATCCCGCCCCCCCCCCCCCATCAAAGGCGCCAAAGTCGCGCACATGGCCAGTGGCAGAACTGCAGCACCGCTGAAGGTAGGTGTTATAACATCGCTAGATCTAGGCTGCCCAATGTTGAGCTGCTAGATCCATTCATAATCTGATTTAGCAGCATGATAATGCCATGCAATGTGACAGTGGCCATCCTCAGAGGACAGGCTGTTGCTCATGCAGCACGTCCCCCCTCTCCACGTCGCTGATCGATCCAAAGGAACAGCAGGGCCGTTACAGTTTGGCACTAGCACCATTGCAGGGGCTGCCAGAGTGAGGTTGTAGACAACGCCTTAGGGGCTCCAACTCCGGATTTTCTTGAGGATTACTCCTGGAGCCTTTTTCCATGACTGGATATGGCCACAAGGCACTGGAGGTTTTAAATCAGAGTTTTCCCTCTCCTAGATGTAGCAATGTTACAACATTTTGAGATTTAAAAAATAAAGTCTGCAATTTATCCCATCAGATAAAGCATAAAAAGAAGTTTAATTTGACACCTAATTCATTTTCATATCTTCAGTATTAAAGAAGTTATGGCCATTTTCATACTCGAAATTAGCATCTTGTTCCCTATTGCTTTTCCATTGACTTAACACAAAAGCTGTGATCGAGGACAGTTAAAAGCCCATAACTTTCTTAAAAATTAAGATAACTGAAAGAAATTTTCAGTTATTATAGATTGAAGCATTCTGAAACAAATATGAAACAATCTTACTTAGAAGACATGAAAGTAAAGCATATAATTAGTTAGTTACCTAATTGTAGCTAATTACAATATTCAATTACTAGATCTAAACATCTATCAATTTCTCAAGAATAGATTAACATTTTTAAATAGCCTAAGTGTCCAAATAACATTCACACAATAATTCACAATATAACATAATTTTTAAATCTAATTTTCATGAATTTACAGGCCAAATGGAAGGAATTGAATGTTTAATACCTGTAAATGAATGGGGATTTAAATCATCTTGTGAGTGAGGATTTCTGGAACGCGATCTTTTGGAACGTTGATTTGCGGTGAATTTAACCCCGTATTGGCATGAAAAATACTGCCGTTAATTCGGGGAATAAAATCACCGTGTCGCATGGAAAAATGTGAATTAAAGGCTTCTTAAGAAGCACTTTTATACATTTAAAGAAACCACTTTCGTTTACCTGTCCCGTGTGTGAAATCCGTCCCCGTTATCGGCGTTGACGCTTCAGGAGCTGCTTTTAAAATTACTCTAGCGCTGACATTGACGATTTAATAAAAATAAAAAATTCACAAAAGGCCACTAGGAACGATTTGTCAGCAAACGCTTGTACTCCAACTAAATATAATTGAGGACAAGGGAGGAGAAACCCGCGTTTTAACCCCGCCCCCCCTTAAAGGTGCCAAAATCGCGCACACGGCCAGTGGCAGAATTACAGCGCGACTGAAGGTAAGTTTTGTAACATACCTACTACATGGACTGCCTTCCCAGGCTGACAAGTCCCTTTTGCCATGGGATGTATGGTAGGTGGTAATCAGAAGGAGGTTTCGTTGCCATGTTTGTCCTATGGCATTGCGACCATGGGTCCGGAGTCAATTCGGAGAATTCCCGAGGCTACTATACCTGCCTATTTGCTATTGTATTGCTGTCTCTGGTGGGTCTGTCTTGCGCGCAGGCCAAAAAGTTCTTAGGGTTGTGAAAAATATGCCTAGAATGATTCTGTGAGAACGTTTTTTGATTACATGACAGTCCTCAGAGGTTTATGAGGAGGATTTTGTGAGATTGACTTGGCCAGAAGTAACTTGCCCTGCCTGAATTTGGTGGCTATGTTGAATCCAGGTGGTGTATCTGTTTTGTTTTATTCTCTGTTAATCCGGTGGCTTGCTGCACCATATCAGAGGGTAGTTAAGTCAGTAATGTTGCTCTCCTGTATTGCTGCTTCAGCACAATTTTACTGATATATAGAATTTTTGTAAATGCTTTTTATAATTTTATTTCCAGTGATTGACAATATAACTTGCATGGTAGGCACATAACAAGACATTAGCCTAACGCTTATGACACATAAGAACAACTCAGCAATTTGCTGTCATAGTGATTGATATCCTGTTGATCAGAGGCACCATTTTAATGTCTTGAAATCAGTAAGCTGAATATGAGAAGCAATTATAGACAATAGGTGCTGGCGAGCCAGCACCACCATTCACAGTGATCATTACCCCATTCCTGCCTTCTCCCCATATCCCTTGACTCCACTATCTTTAAGAGTTCTAGCTAACTCTCTCTCGAAAGCATTCAGAAAATCGGCCTCCACTGCCTTCTGAGGCACATAATTCCACAAATTCGCAACTCTCTGGGGAAAAGGTTTTTCCTCATTCCCCCTCATCCTTCTAAATTCCAGAGTATACAAACCCAGCCGCTCCATATGACAGTCCCGCCATCACAGGAATTTACCTTGTGAACCTACGCTGCACTCCTTCAATGGCAAGAAGGTCCTTCCTCAAATTTGGAGACCAAAACTACATACAATACTCCAGGTGTGGTCTTACCAGGGCCCTGTACAACTGCAAAAGGACCTCTTTACTCCTATACTCAACTCCTCTTGTTATGAAGTCCAACAAGCCATTAGCTTTCTTCACTGCCTGCTGTACCTGTATGCTTACTTTAAGTGACTGATGATGTAGAAGGACACGCAGATCTCATTGTACTTCCCCTTTTTCTAACTTGACACCATTCAGATAATAATCTGCCTTGCTATTCTTGCCACCAAAGTGGATAATCTCACATTTATCCACATTATACTGCATCAGCCATGCATCTGCCCACTCACCCAACCTGTCCAATTCACCCTGCATCCTCATAGCATCCTCCTCACAGTTCACACTGCCACCCAGCTTTGTGTCATCTGCAAATTAGCTAATGTTACTTTTAATCCCTTCATCTAGATCATTAATGTATATTGTAAATAGCTGCGGTCCCAGCACCGAGCCTTGTGGTACCCCACTAGTCACTGCCTGCCTATCTGAAAGGGACCGTAAATCCCTACATTTTGTTTCCAGTCTGCCAACCAATTTTCTATCCATGTCAGTACTGTAGCCCCAATACCATGTGCTCTAATTTTTCCCAGTAATCTCCTATGTGGGACCTTATCAAAGGCTTTCTGAAAGGCCAGGTACACTACATCCACTGGCTCTCCCTTGTCCATTTTCCTAGTAACATCCTAAAAAAATTCCAGAAGATTAGTCAAGCATGATTTCCTCTTCGTAAATCCATGCTGACTCGGACCCATCCTGTTACTACTATCCAAATGTGCCGCTATTTCATCTTTTATAATTGACTCCAGCATCTTCCCCACCCACCGATGTCAGGCTAACTGGTCTATAATTCTTTGTTTTCTCTCTCCCTCCTTTCCTAAAAAGTGGGATAACATTAGCTACCCTCCCATTCACAGAAACTGATCCTTAATCTATAGAACATTGCCAATGTTGTGATGATATAGGCGTGGGTTCCTGTTCTGGCTCATCCAGAGGTGATGATAAACCAGGTCATGCTTTCCCTCTTTTAAGGACTGTAATATACATGCTGCTACTTCCTAAGGTTTTTAGTTGCTCCCCAAGGGAAAATATACCTGTGGCTTTGGATAGACACAAAATGCTGGAGTAACTCAGCAGGACAGACAGCATCTCCGGAGAGAAGGGATGGGTGATGTTTCGGGTCAAGACCCTTTTTCAGCCTGACGTTTCGGGTCGAGACCCTTCTTCAGACTGGTTTGTAGCTTTGGTACAGATACTCTGCTGTTAAATTCTGGCTAATTCTAATGTGTTCGGATTAGTAACTCCACTAGTGTGCGATGTCAAGAGAGGTTAGTCTACTCATTCCACAAGACTCCTCCAAACAGAAAAAGGTTTTGCAAGATCATGTCTGCAATGGATAACAATGCATCAAAGTACACGAGATGCATTGCAAATCTTATTGAAAGGTGCCAGAGCAATAATCATGCTCTCAACATCAGCAAGACCAAGGAGCTGATTGTTGACTTCAGCCAGGGGAAACTGAGGATCCATGAACCTGAATTAATTGATGGGTCAGTGGTGGTGAGAGTCAATGCTTCAAGTTGCTGGGCATGCTTGTCTCTAATGTTCTATCCCAGGCCCAGTACATTGATGCAATCACAAGGAAAGTTCATCAATTCCTTCTATTTCCTTGGAAGATTGAGGAGATTTGGTATGTCAATGAATACTTTATAGAATTTTAAACAGAATTCTTGTTTCTTTGTTCAAGGACAATTTTAAGAGGGATGTGGCAACTGAATTTAATAATGCAAATGCTCCCCCAACAGCCAGAGACCTGAGGTATTGGTTGCACCATATGATTTAAAGGTATTAAATAAGTTAAAATGCAAGACGATAAACAAAAGAAATTTGGAGGAATCACATTCTGCAGTTGGAACATAAGGGGTGCTAATGAACCAATTAAAAGGGGTAAGATTTTTGCACAATTGAAGTCGCTCAATTTGGACATAATATTTCTACAAGAAACTCATTTGAAACTGCAAGCTCAGACTAGATTGAAGGCAAATTGGATAGGCCAAACATACCAATCCTCATATATTTCCAAATCTAGAGGCACAGCAATTATTATTTGCAAACGTATACCATTTAAATCAAAGAATATCATAATAGATAAGGAAGGGAGATACCTTATGGTTACCGGAGAGATTTATGCTACTCCAATCACCTTGGTAAATATTTATGCGCCTAATTTTGATAATCCCCAATTCTTTAATAAAATCCTGAATATAATTTCAGAGTTCAATTATCAAAATGTGATAATTGGGGGAGACTTTAACTGTGTTTTAGATCCATACTTGGATAAATCATCATAACAGAACAGGGTTAACACAAAATCTAAAACCAGGGAAATCTTAAATACCTACATAAAAAATACAAATATAACAGATGTCTGGAGGATCGCTAACCCTGCTGGAAGGGAATACTCGTTTTATTCAATGGTACACAAAACTTATTCACGTATCGACTATTTTCTAGTGGATACAAAACTAATTCCCTATACATTGAATCCAAAATACCACAATAGTACAAATTCTGATCACTTTTTTTTTTAACTAGAAGGAATGCCTACTAATAAATCGTTTTGGAGGTTTAATCCTCAAATCCTAAATGATCCACAAGGGGAAATATATCTAAAACAACAGATGGAACTTTTTTTCAAGACTAATGATATCCCAGAGATCTCACCAACCTTACTATGGGAATCTTTCAAAGCATTTATTAGAGGATCTATAATCTCATACCAAGCTTTTCTAAATAAAAATAATAAGAATGAACAAAGGCAGTTAGAAGAACGAATTAGACAATTGGATTTAGATAACGCTAAAGAGCCAACTATGGATAAACATAATAAAATAAAAATATTGAAATTTAAATTAAATAAAATATTATCAGCTAATGTTATAAGATTATTTCAAATTACAAAACAGGAACATTTTGAATTTGGGGATAAACCACACAAACTTTAATAGTACGACAACTGAAAAAATGGGGAAAAGATCTTACGATTTTAATGATTAAATCAGATAAAGGGGAATTGCTAACACTACCTAAGGATATTAATAAAAGATTCGTTCAATTTTATCAACATTCATGTACATCTAAAACGTTAGCAGATAGTACTAAAGTTATAGAGTTCTTGGATAATTGTAATCTCCCAAAACTTAATTTGATCGAACAAGAGGAACTAGGTGCACAAATCTCAACTAAGGAAATAGAAGAAACAATAAATTCATTAAAGAATGGAAAAACACCAGGACCAGATGGTTTTAGTAATGAATTTTATAAAAGATTCTACGAGATAATTACACCACGGTTACATAAAATGTATACATATGCTTTTAAAGAACATACACTTCCAGAAACACTAGCGGAATCAACGATTACACTTATACCTAAAAAAGATAAAGATTTAGAAGACCCGGGTTCTTACAGGGCTATTGCTCTGTTAAATACAGATCAAAAATATTAGCGAAAACATTAGCTAGAAGATTAAGTAAATATGTTAGTAAATTAATAAATGTGGATCAAACAGGGTTTATACCCAAGAGATATTCAGGCAATAATTTGAGACGTCTGTTTAATATAATGCACTCATACAAAACCGAAGAACAAGACTTATCAATTATTTCATTGGACACAGAAAAAGCATTCGATCAAGTGGAATGGGATTACCTTGTTAAAGTATTGCAAAAATTTCAAATGGGAGAGAATTGTATCGCTTGGGTAAAACTATTATATGACAGGCCTACTGCCAGAATATTAACTAATAATATGTTGTCTCCGAAATTTCAACTATCAAGGGGAAATAGACAGGGATGTTCACTATCACCCCTGCTATTTGCTCTTGTAATAGAACCGTTAGCGGAAAGTATTAGAATACATCCGAACATCCATGGTTATAATACAAAATACTCAAATAATAAAATATCATTCTATGCAGATGATGTACTATTATATATTACAAAATCACAAATCAGTATACCAAATATATTAAATCTAATAGAGGAATTTGGATCCTTTTCAGAATATAGAATAAATTGGAATAAAAGTGAAATTATGACGATAAAACCTCAAGACTCAACACACCTGTTAAAATTCCCTTTTAAAATTGCTTCAGAAAAATTCAAATATTTGGGAATTGAAATTACTAGAAAATATAAATCTTTATTTAATGCAAACTATATGCCCTTACTCAATAAACTAAACATACTGATTAAATTTTGGAAAACTTTTCCGATGTCTCTAATAGGCCGAATAAATGCTATAAAAATGATTTTTTTACCACAAATTTTATATCTATTCCAGTCAATATACATACCCAAATTTTTTTTTAAAAACTGGATGCTGATATCACAAATTTTATATGGGACTATAAAGCCCATAGAATTCAAAGAAGAAATTTGTGCAAACCTAAAGAATTTGGCGGATTAACACTCCCTAATTTTTTGTATTATTACTGGGCCGCAAATGTCAAAAATATGATTCACCTGTTGGACAATTCAGCCCAGCAGGTGGATTGGATAGTAATGGAAAGAGAGGATTGTTCCCCTTTTAATATAGGAGAGATCCTTCTCTCACCAACAAAATTGAAGAATACAATATATAGTAAAAATCCAATTATTCATAGTACAATTAGAATTTGGAAACAAATAATATTAACTTTAAAATTAAGAAATCTATCGCTTCTTTCACCTATAATGAATAATCCTTCGTTTAAACCATCTACTATAGATAAATCTTTTACACACTGGGATAGATTAGGAATTAAAACGTTTGGAGACATGTATGATAATGCAAGTTTTTTTAAATCATTTCACCAACTACAACTTAAATACAACTTGAGTAGTAATCAATATTTTAAATATTTTCAAATACATGACTATTTGAAAAAATATACACAAGAATATCAAAATATGTCTACAGACCTATTAGACGAGACAATGAATATAAAAGCGGAATCAACTAATTTAATATCATACCTGTATAATACCATCCTAAATATAGAAATACCATCATCTGATAGGATTAGAAGAGATTGGGAACAAGAACTAGCTATAACAATCTCGAAAGAGAGTTGGGATAAACACCTGTTATATGTGCATAAATGCTCGATTAACATAAGACACATTCTAATTCAATTAAAAATTTTACATAGATTATACTATTCAAAAGCTAAAATAAGTAAATTGTACCCAAATGTCTCTTCTATCTGCGCTAAATGTCTAACCCAAGAAGCAACTATAGCACATTCTTTTGTTTCCTGTATAAAAATAAAAAAAATTTGGAATGAAATCTTTGAAATTTTCATGAAATTATTTAAAATAAAACTGAAACCGAATGCAGAACTGATCATTTTTGGAACAATCGAAGCCAGTTTGGAGCTGACCGTTTCAAAAGAGCTTTCTTAATTATGGCTTAATAACAGCAAAAAACGTATACTGAAATTTTGGAAAAACGCTCCCACACCAACGATAAAAATGTGGATTTCTAATATGTCGGAACTGTTACACCTAGAAGATATGAGATTCCTCTTAGCAGGTAAACCAGACCATTTCCAAAAGATTTGGTCTCCATTTATCGACTTATTACAAACATAGGGTGCAACAAAATGTTGATAATAAATGGTTTCAGGACCTGGTGAGGGGTGAGTAAAGATATGAAGTAGGTACATCCCTCTTATCTTGTCTTATCTTATCTTACTTTTTTTTCTTTTTCCTTCTTTTGTTTTTTTCGTTTTGTTTAACTCTTTCTTGTGGTTTAGGTCCCTACGGGTTTTCCTGGACCACTCTTTCACTCACTCACTTACTATATCTGCTAACTCTTTCTATCCTTTTTCTTATTAAAGTTTAAAATAAGAAGTGGTACAAGATATGTATAATTTTAAGTTTGTTTGAGATTATTGCACTGTACAATACTTCTAATAAAAAAATAAAAAAATAAAAAAAAAAAAAGAATGTTTAACAGGTGCACAGTAGAGAACTTACTGATTGTAACCACAGTCAGGTTACACAATTTGAATGCCCAGGAAAAAAGGACGTTACGGACATTGGTAGTCACTGCCTGGTCCATCACAGTTACTGTTCTCTCCACTATCATTTGAATTTATAGGAGGTGCTGCTTGAAAAAGGCAGCTGATATCATCAAAGACCATACCGCCCTGGCCAAGCTCTCATTCCATCCCTATCATCCGGAGGAAGGTACAATAGCCTGAAAACTGATACCACCAAGGTCATGAATAGCTTCTTCCCAGCAATGATCATGCTTTTGAACACTACACAACACTAACCTTAGCAACTATGAACATATATGGACAGTGACTTTGGTTGTACTACAGACTTTTAAAAACTAGTATTACGGTTATTAATTAAATGGATTTTTTGATTATTATATTTATCTGTGTGTAATGTGTTTAAAGGCCTATTAAGCTACTGCAATCAAGAATTTAATTGTTCTGTTGTTGGTACAATTAAACATTTTTGACCCTTGACAGCAATTTTTCTTGTAAGTCAGCAAGTGATAAGACACAAATGGACCAAGATGGTTCTTAGTCTGAGTTTGAGGAAGACAAGGAGCTTCATCCCCATTCAGGTTCACAGGCAGGGATTAGAGATGGTGGCCCCTGAAAGAGAGCATGAGGGTGTTACCTTTGGAAGCTTCACTGAACCTGGTGCAGGATCCCCAAGCCCAATCATTCGAATGGGGATTGTCGCAGTATAGGGTAGAATAAGGCTTGTTGTGCTTTTAAAAATTATATTTAGTTTAATGTTTTTAATTATTAAAAACCATTATAACTGTTTTAATTGATTATATAAAAATATTGTAAACATTTTTCAATAGTTTTAGTTCAAATTCATAGGTAATGACATTTATAAATAATGAAAATAAATGGTAATTTCGCAGATGGAAAAGTTGAAAGCAGTGTTTTCTTGTCATTCAAAGATTTTCTTGGGAAACTTGTTGGCAGGGCCTGCTTTGGCCTTTTTTCCATTGTTCCAGGTCTTGATGTTGCTCAGGCTCTCACTAATTAACTTAAATGTTTCTGGGGTAATGAAATCAGTGACTGGATCTGGAGAATATAATTTCAGGAAATGGGAACAAACACAATTACATACAGTGGACCCCACTAAGGAGAGTACAGGCCAAAACATATTCAGGGCCATGGATAAGAGCATAGGGAAGGACTAAAATTATTTCAAAGCATTAGCATAGTTGTGAAGGGCTGAATGTTGTTACAGTTTTGTATTTTAAGACTCCACGATTTTGTAACATTTCCCAAATCTTGCTTTATAGTTTGGGTACCAAAACTAATGCATATCATATTGCATTGCAAAAACAGATTGAAGTTGAGCTGCCAGTGGACATAGTGGAGGCAGTCAACATAACAGCATTTAAAAGACATTTGGACAGGTACATGAATAAGGAAGGTTTAGAGGAGTATGGGCCAAGCTCGGGCAAATGGGACTGCCTTGGGAGGGGTATTTTGGTTGGCATGGATTAGTCTTGCCGTAGGGCCTGTATCTGTGCTCTATGACTATGCCTTTATGACTCCCTGTTTGTATGCGAAACAGTGGATATATTTTCTTAGTTTGATATTTTTCTTTCAATTTCATTGACATGTTCAAATAGTGATAATAACAAATTAACTCCACTAAAATAATTTCAGAAAACAGAGGAAACACTCAGCTTCTTAGGCAGCATGTAGACCGAGAGAAACCAAATTAGTGTTTAAATTCAATGACCTTCATCTCAGATTCTCTGTGAACATAAAATAAAATGCAATATCTTGATAAGCAATGAGCCAGTGGTAATTTTT
The DNA here is from genome assembly GCA_038087875.1 of Malacoraja senta. NCBI lineage: Eukaryota > Metazoa > Chordata > Chondrichthyes > Rajiformes > Rajidae > Malacoraja > Malacoraja senta. Next base: position 54,197 of record JAXLNO010002612.1, read on the forward strand.
TTGATACATTTCCACACTTTAGTTGTCTCAGATCTTTTAAGACTTCAAGGGGAATGCAAGGACAACCTCTAGATCTGCGATGTTACGTCCCATTTTTGTCTTAGACGCTAATTAAAATCTCGACTTTTTTTTCAAATTGGCTCATAGTAGGCAATTAATTGACTTTTTTTCACAATTAACACCTATTAATTAAATTAAAGCAATGTGTTTCTTTGGAACATGTGCCAAGAACAGAAAATGGTTTGAGTCATTATTTACAGGCAAAAATTGTGTTCCCTTGGTTTCATGGAAAAAATATTGGAGCACATTACTTCAGCCTCCCATTGTCTCCAGCAAATACCACACAGTTCTTCAAATATTATTTAATATTTATAAAGAATGTTGACTTTTATAGCTACAGCACTAATGTAAATCTCAGACATGTTACTAAGATTTACTTTCTCCTTTCATCATGTTTCTTCTCCAGCAAAAATGAACTGACTGAAATGCAAAACAAGTTGGAAATGAGGGCCAGGTTGCATCAAGTAATATCCGAAGTGCAGAATGGAGCTTTTATTCAATGATGAAAATTTAATGTGACTGAATTTAAAAAAAGTCTCCTACAGTGTCAATGTCCTGAGAGCAACCAATTCAATGGAATTCTACTTTATATATAATAGATCAGGAAGGACACAAAATGTTGCTTATAATCTATAATGCAGCTAGTATGAAATTCAACATCACTGTTGCCTGGGTCTGGAGTCACACAGGTTTTTACGAAGACAAAAGAATTGACAGAATAATATTTTGCACAAATATTTCATGTATACAATATATTATATGCATGAAAGATGTTTTAGAATGTTTGAGAATTTTGATCCAAATAAATCGAGTTGAAAACAATCCATTTCTATATCATAATCAGATTAGCATATAAATGGTTTTGGCTCTGTATCCCATTTATTTTTTTAACTGCACTCCATAAACATTGGGTTAAATTTTCTCACATTTGTCAGCAATAATGCCTTTATTATGGCTTTAAAGCACAGTGACATTGTGGTTTTAAGTGCATGTTGCCGCTGGTACAAAGCAGCTGTGTTGTGTGCACATTTTACTGATTAATTTTTTCAGCATTAAAAAGCTAATTGTCTAAGTCCCATGGTGCCCATGTACGTAAGAGCAACAAACTCCTTGTGACAAAATACATGAGTATTTGTTGCTTTAAAATACTATTGCTTAGAAATGCGAAGTGTATGCTTGATGGGCGCAAGTCTGGAGTACTATTGATAGTTCACAGCCCAGCTTACAGCCAGGCAGCTTACAGCCCAGTGGTATGAATATTGATTTCTCTAACTTCAGGTAGCCCCGGCATTCCCTCTCTCTCTATCCCTCCCCCACCCAAGTCGCACTAGCTTGCCGTTTTCACCCAACAAACAGCTTACAATGGCCTGTTTCCTTTATCATCGTTACTTTTTTGCATATATTTCATTCATTGTTCTTTATCTCTCTACTTCATAGTCTATATATCTTGTTTCCCTAATCCCTAACCAGTCTGAAGAAGGGTCTCGACCTGAAATGTCACCCATTCCTTCTCTCCAGAGTTGCTGCCTGCCCCACTGAGTTACTACAGCTTTTATGTCTATCTTCGGTTTAAACAAGCATCTGCAGTTCCTTCCTACACTATTGATAGTTTTGGTTCTTGGTCCTCTGCTGAAAATTTCAAGTGACCGGGCATTCAAATCTGAGAATGTATTGCACAAATATTGCTCTGCAAGGCTAGATTTGTTTCAACAACCCCAGGTCCGATTGGACCTACATAGGATGGGGAATTAAAGAATTTTGGAGGAGATCGGAACTAGTTCATCAAAGGGCATCAAGGGTCATGAGGAGAAGGCAGGACAGTGGGGATGAGAGGGAAAAATAGATCAGCCATGATCGAATGACGGAACAGACTCGATGGACCAGATGGCCTAATTATGCTCCTATGTCTTATGGTCTTATGGTATTTGTTACGTTAGTTAGTTGGGGATTGGTGGAACTTGTGGTGGAAGTATAGGGATCAGGATGGTATTTGGAATGTGAATGTGGAGAAACTGAGATCAGAGGGGTCAATTGTCAGGGTTGTAGAGCAGCAGAATAGTTCTATGGGTTAGGTGATGGCAGGGTCAGGATGTGAGCTGGACCTTGTGGACAATAGTGATGTGTGGAGGGGTAGGGAGGAGGGGATGGATGACAATAAGTAATCCAGTTTCCTGTCAGGCATCCTGGTGAGATGATACACCACGATGGCACAGTAGCCCTGCATTGCTTAACTATAGTAGCTTCAGATTCAATCGTGACCAGTTCCCCATTTAGGGATTAGTGCATTTTACCCTGGGGGCAACTCACGGAGGCCAAATAACCTACTGACCTACAAAGTTATACAACTGACTTTCTGAGCATATTATACCGTGATTCAATTATCGTCATTTAAACCATCCACAGATGCTCCTCCATCACCAATATACATGTTGCTGGACTCTCAACTCATACACATTTCATTTGACAGCGCTGGGCCTCTACTCACTGGAGTTTAGAAGGTTGAGGGGGGGACCTCATTGAAACTTACAGAATAATGAAAAGCATAGAGTGGATGTGGAAAGGATGTTTCCACTGGTGGGAGAGTTTAGGAGAAGAGGTCACAGCCTCAGAATTAAAGGGTGTTCTTTTAGAAAGGAGGTGAGGAGGAACTTCTTTATTCAGACGGTAGTTAATCTGTGGAACTCATTGCCACAGAGGGCTGTGGAGGCAAAGACAGTGGATATATTTAAGGCAGATTTAGACAAATTCTTGATTAGAACGGGTGTCAAGGGTTATGGGGAGAAGGGAGGAAAATAGGATTAGGAGGCAGAGATCTGCCATGATTGAATGGCGGAGTAGACTCGATGGGCCAAATGGCCTAATTCTACTCCTCTAACTTGTGAACGTGTACGTTTCCTTAACCCGAATTTTAATGGTTTTGCTCATCAGCATTTGCTCTAACTTCCTCTATGTAACCCACCCACCCCAATCTCCCACCACACATGGTCTCAGCAAGCCTCATCTACATCCCGAGGCTACTGTCAACACTGTTCTAAGTGTATCATGTTGAAAAATGACCAATGCTTAAAAATCTGCTGCGGCATTGAATTCATCCAGGACACTTTCTCAGGGACAAAGAATGCTCCTAATAACCATGAGCCATTATGCCACTGAGAACATAAAAAGAGGAACCAGTAGTAACACTTCTTCCCACCCTGCCTCCTGTAAAGACTCTGTATAAAGCAGGATAGTAAAAGCAGGATAGTAAAAGCTTCTTTAGGTATGTGAAGAGGAAAAAATTAGTTAAGACCAAAGTTGGACCCTTGAAGACCGAAAAAGGTGAATATATTATGGGGAACAAGGTAATGGCAGATGAGTTGAACAGGTACTTTGGATCTGTCTTCACTAAGGAGGACACAAACAATCTTCCTGATATAGTAGTGGCCCGAGGATCTGGGGTGACAGAGGAACTGAAGGAAATCCACATTAGGCAGGAAATTATGTTGGATAGACTGATGGGAGTGAAGGCTGATAAATCCCCAGGGCCTGATGGTCTGCATACCAGGGTACTTAAGGAAGTGGCTCTAGAAATCGTGGATGCATTGGTGATAATTTTCCAATGTTCTATAGACTCAGGATCAGTTCCTGTGGATTGGAGGGTAGCTAATGTTATCCCACTTTTTAAGAAAGGTGGGAGAGAGAAAACAGGGAATTATAGATCAGTTAGCCTGACATCGGTGGTGGGGAAGATGCTGGAGTCAATTATAAAAGATGAGATAGACGCACATTTGGATAGCAGTAACAGGATCGGTCCGAGTCAGCATGGATTTACGAAGGGGAAATCGTGCTTGACATCTTCTGGAATTTTTTGAAGATGTAACTAGGGAAATGGACAAGGGAGAGCCAGTGGATGTAGTGTACCTGGAATTTCAGAAAGCATTTGATAAGGTCCCACATAGGATGTTAGTGGGCAAAATTAGGGCACATGGTATTGGTGGTAGAGTGCTGACATGGATAGAGAAGTGGTTGGCAGACAGGAAACAAAGAGTAGGGATTAACGGGTCCCTTTCAGAATGGCAGGCAGTGACTAGTGTGGTACCGCAAGGCTTGGTGCTGGGACTGCAGCTATTTACAATATACATCAATGATTTGGATGAAGGGATTAAAAGTAACATTAGCAAATTTGCAGATGACACAAAGCTGGGTGGCAGTGTGAACTGTGAGGAGGATGCTACGAGAATGCAGGGTGACTTGGACAGGTTGGGTGAGTGGCAGATGAGGTTTAATGTGGATAAATGTGAGGTTATCCACTTTGGTAGCAAAAACAGGAAGGCAGATTACTATCTAAATGGTGTCAAGTTAGGAAAATGGGAAGTACAACGGGATCTGGGGGTCCTTGTACATCAGTCTATGAAAGTAAGCATGCAGGTACAGCAGGCAGTGAAGAAAGCGAATGGCATGTTGGCCTTTATAACAAGAGGAATCGAATATAGGAGCAAAGAGGTCCTTCTGCAGTTGTACAGAGCCCTAGTGAGACCACACCTGGAGTATTGTGTGCAGTTTTGGTCCCCTAATTTGAGGGAGGACATTCTTGCTATTGAGGGAGTGCAGCGTAGGTTTACAAGGTTAATTCCCAGGATGGCAGCTGTCATATGCTGAGAGAATGGAGCAGCTGGGCTTGTACACTCTGGAGTTTAGAAGGATGAGAGGGAATCTCATTAAAACATATAAGATTGTTAAGGGCTTGGACACGCTAGAGGCAGTAAACATGTTCCCAATGTTGGGGGAGTCCAGAACCAGGGGCCACAGTTTAAGAATAAGGAGTAAGCCATTTAGAACGGAGACGCGGAAACACTTTTTCTCACAGAAAATGGTGAGTCTGTGGAATTCTCTGCCTCAGAGGGCAGTGGAGGCAGGTTCTCTGGATGATTTCAAGGAAGAGCTAGACAGGGCTCTTAAAAATAGCGGAGTCAGGTGATATGGGGAGAAGGCAGAAACGGGGTACTGATTGGGGATGATCAGCCATGATCACATTGAATGGCGGTGCTGGCTCGAAGGGCCAAATGGCCTACTCCTGCACCTATTGTCTATTGTCCCTTACTCCCAATTCTTCCGTCTGTGCCGCATCTACGCCCAAGATGAGATGTCCTCATTCTTTTGGGAACAGGGGTTCCCCTCTTCCATCATGGATGAGGCCCGCACACGGGTCTCCTTGGTACCCCGCAGTTCTGCTCTTTCTCCCCTTCCCTCCAGTCGCAACAGGGACAAAGTCCCCATAGTCTTCACCTTTAACCCCATCAGCCATCGTTTACAGCACATAATTCTCTGACATTTTCGCCACCTCCAACGGGATCCCACCACTAGCTACATCTACCCATCTCCACCCCTTTCCAATTTCCGTGGAGGCCGTTCCCTCCGCAACTCCCCAGTTACATCATAATTTCCCAGGCAAACCCGCCCCATCCCAGAAACTTTCCCCTGCAACCGCAGGAGATGCAACACCTGCCCTTATACCTCCATCCTAAGGACCACGAGAGTCCTTTCAGGTGAGGCAGAGGTTCACTTGCACCTCCTCCAACCTCATCTACTGTATCGGCTGTTCCAGGTGTGGACTCTTATATATCGGCGAGACGAAACGCAGGCTCGGCGATCGTTTTGCTGAACACCTCCGCTTAGTCCGCCTCGACCTATGTGATCTCCCCCTCCCATTCCCACACTGACATTTCCGTTCTGGCCCACGTCCACTGTCAGAGTGAGGCCCAGCGCAAATTGGAAGAACAGCTCCTCATATTTCGCTTAGGTGGCTTATAGCCCAGCAGTATGAATATTGACTTCTCTAACTTCAAGTAACCCTTGCTTTCCTTCTCTCTCCATCCCTCCCCCATTCTATTTCTCCGACTAGTTTGACTGTCCTCCTGATTAAAATTTTACTTGATTGAATGCCTTGTTGTCACCTTCCCCTCAGCTAACAATGATCTATTCTATATTTTCCTTGTACTTCGTCCACTTTTATCTCATTTTCACATCTTACCCTTCCATATCTCCAAGTCTTCCTCTCTCCTGAATCAGTCGAAAGAAGGGTCTTGTCCTGAAACATCACCCATTCCTTCTCTCCAGAGATGCTGCCTGTCCCAGCATCTGAGTTACTCCATCATTTTGTGTCTATCTTCAGTGGTAAGACTGGGTGCCCGAAGGATGATTAATGAACAGTAAGTGTTCGTGAGTGGACATAACTCAGACTGTTCCAAAAAGAGATGAGGATCCAGAATTTGCATTTGTTTTCCACAGAAGAAGGGTTGTCAATTCAGCATTAATCATGAAAAGCCAATGCTGCCAATGGCAGGGCAGGGCTTAGCAACTGAGGGGGTGAACATTCAGGCATATGTTTCCAAGAGCAAGCGTGGCAGATGCAAGGACACTGGAACCCTGAACAACACACAAAGTACTGGAGTAATGCAACGGGTCAGGCAGCATCTGGGGAAGGAATTGATAGGTGACGATTTGGGTCAGAACACTTCTTCATATTGTGCAGGAGGTTTTCAATCTTGGGTCAGTCTGGTGGCATAGTGAATCGTACCACTCAATA
>JAXLNO010002613.1:0-31370 GCA_038087875.1 Malacoraja senta
AGCCCTATCCAGCTCTCTCTAGAAAGCATCTAGAGAACCTGCCTCCACCGCCCTCCGAGCAGAGAATTCCACAGACTCACGCTCTCTGTGAGAAAAGGTGTTTCCTCGTCTCGTTCTAAATGCTTACTCCTTATTCTTAAACCGTGGCCCCTGGTTCTGGACTCCCCCCCCCAACATCGGGAACATGTTTCCTGCCTCTAGCGTGTCCAATCCCTTAACAAATCTTAAGGCAGGTACGGGATCCTGAGTCGGACGATCAGCCGTGCGTGATCATATTGAATGGCGGTGCAGGCTCGAAGGGCCGAATGGCCTACTCCTGCACCTATTTTCTATGTATCTATGTATGTATCTAATCTTAAGGGCTTGGACAAGTGCTAACAAGTGCTGAAGATTGATGGTCTTTTCTCTTCTCTTTAGCAATGTTTATAAAGACTACCGGCAGATCGAGCTGGCCTGCGAGTCCCAGGAGGATGTGGACAGTTGGAAGGCTTCTTTCCTGAGGGCTGGTGTCTACCCAGAGAGAGAGAGAGAGAGAGAGAATGTAAGGTTCAGCTTGGTGTACGTGACAGTCTCCTCTCCATACCAACAACCCACCCACCATATGTCCTTTTTTTCAAACATCCAAAACAGATTCCCTTCTCTTTGAAGAAATCCATCTTTTTCTTCATATTCTTTCATCTTGAGGGAAAGCCCTCAATCTCCAGCTGCAAGAATAGAACCCGTTCCCAGCCCCACTGCCTGGTGAGTGAGATACCCCAGCTGCCATTGATCCCATATCATCCCGTCTCTCTCTCTCTCTCTCTCTCTCTCTCGATGCTGCTGGTGCTTGGTGCTTGGTGCTTGGTGCCTGGTCCCTGCCTGCACCAGCCACCGCGCTGAGTTTTCTGCAGCATTTTTGTCAATTCCACCTTGGATTTTGCAGCATCTATCTGGAGTTAGTTCGTTGTTAAATTGTTAACAGTAATATTGCAACCAACCCCTTGGTATGTGAAATGCATTGCATTGCAATAATTTAGTGAAAATCTTGCAAAACCTCTCAATAGAAATGTGAAATGCAATAGATGCATTGCATTGGAATAATTTAGCCCACACACACACACACACACACACACACACACCTGCAATGTTAAATGCAGCGAGGGAGGGCGTTGCATGAAAGTAATATTGTAAACCCCTTGGGATGTTAAATGCATTGCATAGCAATACTTTTTTAAAATTTAGCAAATAATTTAGCAAATCAATGTAGCAAATGAATGCCGCCAAAACCTTGCCTGCCAGCTGCCTTTGTCCAATGGGAAGCGAGGGGAGGTGGGTGGGTTGGGGTTTGTATCGTTTTGAGGAGGGAAAGTGAATCGGTGTTTGGGCGGCGGCAGAAGCGAGAAGTCGCAGGCTGGAGAGTTGGGGGGGACACGGACACACACGGACAGTCGGAGAGATGCAGAATCGGAGGTAGGGTCAAGTAATCTTGTACCCGGCTGATAGATAGGGGTTAGTGGAAACTAGTGAAGAGTTTTTAGTGTTTTTGTGTTTGTTTGTGTTTGTGTGAGATAGAGAGAGGGTGAGAGACGGTCCGGGTGGATGGAGAAACGTGCAAGGTCCGTGTGGGTGGTGAAAAAAAAGTAAAAATATAAATATATATAGTATTTATCTTTAATAATCTAATGATCGATCGATCGACTCGATTCGATGAGATAAATAGCAGGTTATTGTGTGTAATAGGTGGTGGGTTGTGTTCGCCAGACGGGGATCTTGGTGTGGAGCAAAAAAACCTGATTTGTTTTCCTTTTATTTCCCGCAGATGAGAGAGATGTGAACGCGGTCTCCCCCCTTGTGTCTGTGTCTGTGTCTGTGTCTGTGTGAAGGTGGAGCTGCTGCTGCGGACACAGACACGGGCACAGACTGGCTGAGCACATGCGATAAATGCCATAACTTCACAATACTGTGCTTGCTCTAAGTTTCCTGTTTCTTATATATATATATATATATTTTTGCAGATCTGAACAGTGAAGAATGAATAAAGGACCAGGCTGAGAGAGAGAGAGAGAGAGAGAGAGAGAGAGAGAGAGAGAGCTGCTTGCGCTGGCTGTCTCTGAGGGGGAAATGATTTTTGCTTTTGCAGATAGATTCTTGATTAGTACAGATGTCAGAAGTTATGGGCAGAAGGCAGGAGAGTGTGTTAGAAGGGAGAGATGGATCAGCCACGAATGAATGGCTGAGTAGACTTGATGGGCCGAATGGCCTAATTCTGCTCCTATCACTTATGATTTCTCCATTTTGATTCTATGCAATCCTATAACTGTTGTAGAAGTGGCCAGTTACGTACTAATAAATTCCTGCATTTCCCCTACTACTGCTCTCGAGGAAAACAATCTAGTAGTCTCACAGTTTGTGGTACTAAGACTTGCCCAGTCTTATTTAAAACTCCAGCTTTCTTTTGGTTGGTTTGGGATAATTTATTAAATTGCCAGACTGGCTGCCAGAATTTTGATGGTGTGTGCCGATGAATTGCTGGTTTGGTTAACACCTTTCACAATGTGTTTTCAGCCCCAGGAAGAAAAGACCGTTTCCACCAGCACCCCCCGACTTTAGAGATACGGCGCGGAAAGGGGCTCTTTGGCCCACAGAGTCGGCTCTGAACAGCGATCACCCCAGGTGCACTGACACAATCCTACACGCAATGGAAATGTAACAATTTTACCAAAGTCAATGACCCGACAAACCTGTCGGAGAGAGAACGTACAAACTCCGTACAGACAACCCCCCGCAGTCAGGACGGAACCCGGGTCTCTGGTCCTGTAAGGCAGCAAGCAACTCTACCACTGCTGCCGCCCGCCACCATCTCTTTACCCAGTTGTCTGCATAATCTTTTTGTGTCTGTCTGTCACACTTGTGCATGATGCTGTGAATATTCTTTAGTTCCCTCCCAACCTGTTGAGATCCTGTTTATTTAATCAATATCCCACCTTACCTGTACTGTGCTGTCTTTCCTGATATTCCTTCATCTCCATCCCCAATCAGTACCCCGTTCCTGCCTTCTCCCCATATCCCCTGACTCTGCTATTTTTAAGAGCCTATCCAGCTCTCTCTTGAAAGCATCCAGAGAACCTGCCTCCACCGCCCTCCGAGGCAGAGAATTCCACAGACTCACCACTCTCTGTGAGAAAAAGTGTTTCCTCGTCTCCGTTCTAAATGGCTTACTCCTTATTCTTAAACCGTGGCCCCTGTTCTGGACTCCCCCCCCCCCCCAACATCGGGAACATGTTTCCTGCCTCTAGCGTGTCCAATCCCTTAACAAATCTTAAGGCAGGTACGGGATCCTGAGTTGGACGATCAGCCGTGCGTGATCATATTGAATGGCCGGTGCAGGCTCGAAGGGCCGAATGGCCTACTCCTGCACCTATTTTCTATGTATCTATGTATGTATCTAATCTTAAGGGCTTGGACAAGTGCTAACAAGTGCTGAAGATTGATGGTCTTTTCTCTTCTCTTTAGCAATGTTTATAAAGACTACCGGCAGATCGAGCTGGCCTGCGAGTCCCCAGGAGGATGTGGACAGTTGGAAGGCTTCTTTCCTGAGGGCTGGTGTCTACCCAGAGAGAGAGAGAGAGAGAGAGAATGTAAGGTTCAGCTTGGTGTATGTGACAGTCTCCTCTCCATACCAACAACCCACCCACCATATGTCCTTTTTTTCAAACATCCAAAACAGATTCCCTTCTCTTTGAAGAAATCCATCTTTTCTTCATATTCTTTCATCTTGAGGGAAAGCCCTCAATCTCCAGCTGCAAGAATAGAACCCGTTCCCAGCCCCACTGCCTGGTGAGTGAGATACCCCAGCTGCCATTGATCCCATATCATCCCGTCTCTCTCTCTCTCTCTCTCTCTCTCTCTCAATGCTGCTGGTGCTTGGTCCTGGGTGCTTGGTGCCTGGTCCCTGCCTGCACCCAGCCACCGCGCTGAGTTTCTGCAGCATTTTTGTCAATTCCACCTTGGATTTTGCAGCATCTATCTGGAGTTAGTTCGTTGTTAAATTGTTAACAGTAATATTGCAACCAACCCCTTGGTATGTGAAATGCATTGCATTGCAATAATTTAGTGAAAATCTTGCAAAACCTCTCAATAGAAATGTGAAATGCAATAGATGCATTGCATTGGAATAATTTAGCCCACACACACACACACACACACACACCTGCAATGTTAAATGCAGCGAGGGAGGGCGTTGCATGAAAGTAATATTGTAAACCCCTTGGGATGTTAAATGCATTGCATAGCAATGCTTTTTTAAAATTTAGCAAATAATTTAGCAAATCAATGTAGCAAATGAATGCCGCCAAAACCTTCCCTGCCAGCTGCCTTTGTCCAATGGGAAGTGAGGGGAGGTGGGTGGGTTGGGGTTTGTATCGTTTTGAGGAGGGAAAGTGAATCGGTGTTTGGGCGGCGGCAGAAGCGAGAAGTCGCAGGCTGGAGAGTTGGGGGGGACACGGACACACACGGACAGTCGGAGAGATGCAGAATCGGAGGTAGGGTCAAGTAATCTTGTACCCGGCTGATAGATAGGGGTTAGTGGAAACTAGTGAAGATTTTTGTGTGTGTTTTTGTGTTTGTTTGTGTTTGTGTGTGAGAGAGATAGAGAGAGGGTGAGAGACGGTCCGGGTGGATGGAGAAACGTGCAAGGTCCGTGTGGGTGGTGAAAAAAAAGTAAAAATATAAATATATATAGTATTTATCTTTAATAATCTAATGATCGATCTTCTCGACTCGATTCGATGAGATAAATAGCAGGTTATTGTGTGTAATAGGTGGTGGGTTGTGTTCGCCAGACGGGGATCTTGGTGTGGAGCAAAAAAACCTGATTTGTTTTCCTTTTATTTCCCGCAGATGAGAGAGAGATGTGAACGCGGTCTCCCCCTTGTGTCTGTGTCTGTGTCTGTGTCTGTGTGAAGGTGGAGCTGCTGCTGCGGACACAGACACGGGCACAGACTGGCTGAGCACATGCGATAAATGCCATAACTTCACAATACTGTGCTTGCTCTAAGTTTCCTGTTTCTTATATATGTATATATATATATTTTTTGCAGATCTGAACAGTGAAGAATGAATAAAGGACCAGGCTGAGAGAGAGAGAGAGAGAGAGAGAGAGAGAGAGAGAGAGAGAGAGAGAGCTGCTTGCGCTGGCTGTCTCTGAGGGGGAAATGATTTTTGCTTTTGCAGATAGATTCTTGATTAGTACAGATGTCAGAAGTTATGGGGAGAAGGCAGGAGAGTGTGTTAGAAGGGAGAGATAGATCAGCCACGAATGAATGGCTGAGTAGACTTGATGGGCCGAATGGCCTAATTCTGCTCCTATCACTTATGATTTCTCCATTTTGATTCTATGCAATCCTATAACTGTTGTAGAAGTGGCCAGTTACGTACTAATAAATTCCTGCATTTCCCCTACTACTGCTCTCGAGGAAAACAATCTGGTAGTCTCACAGTTTGTGGTACTAAGACTTGCCCAGTCTTATTTAAAACTCCAGCTTTCTTTTTGGTTTGGGATAATTTATTAAATTGCCAGACTGGCTGGCTGCCAGAATTTTGATGGTGTGCCGATGAATTGCTGGTTTGGTTAACACCTTTCAGAATGTGTTTTCAGCCCCCAGGAAGACCGTTTCCACCAGCACCCCCCGACTTTAGAGATACGGCGCGGAAAGGGGCTCTTTGGCCCACAGAGTCGGCTCTGATCAGCGATCACCCCAGGTGCACTGACACAATCCTACACGCAATGGAAATGTAACAATTTTACCAAAGTCAATGACCCGACAAACCTGTCGGAGAGAGAACGTACAAACTCCGTACAGACAACCCCCCGCGGTCAGGACGGAACCCGGGTCTCTGGTCCTGTAAGGCAGCAAGCAACTCTACCACTGCTGCCGCCCGCCACCATCTCTTTACCCAGTTGTCTGCATAATCTTTTTGTGTCTGTCTGTCACACTTGTGCATGATGCTGTGAATATTCTTTAGTTCCCTCCCAACCTGTTGAGATCCTGTTTATTTAATCAATATCCCACCTTACCTGTACTGTGCTGTCTTTCCTGATATTCCTTCATCTCCATCCCCAATCAGTACCCCGTTCCTGCCTTCTCCCCATATCCCCTGACTCTGCTATTTTTAAGAGCCCTATCCAGCTCTCTCTTGAAAGCATCTAGAGAACCTGCCTCCACCGCCCTCCGAGGCAGAGAATTCCACAGACTCACCGCTCTCTGTGAGAAAAAGGTGTTTCCTCGTCTCCGTTCTAAATGGCTTACTCCTTATTCTTAAACCGTGGCCCCTGGTTCTGGACTCCACCCCCAACATCGGGAACATGTTTCCTGCCTCTAACGTGTCCAATCCCTTAACAAATCTTAAGGCAGGTACGGGATCCTGAGTTGGACGATCAGCCGTGCGTGATCATATTGAATGGCGGTGCAGGCTCGAAGGGCCGAATGGCCTACTCCTGCACCTATTTTCTATGTATCTATGTATCTAATCTTAAGGGCTTGGACAAGTGCTAACTAGTGCTGAAGATTGATGGTCTTTTCTCTTCTTTTTAGCAATGTTTATAAAGACTACCGGCAGATCGAGCTGGCCTGCGAGTCCCAGGAGGATGTGGACAGTTGGAAGGCTTCTTTCCTGAGGGCTGGTGTCTACCCAGAGAGAGAGAGAGAGAGAGAGATGTAAGGTTCAGCTTGGTGTACGTGACAGTCTCCTCTCCATACCAACAACCCACCCACCATATGTACTTTTTTTCAAACATCCAAAACAGATTCCCTTCTCTTTGAAGAAATCCACCTTTTCTTCATATTCTTTCATCTTGAGGGAAAGCCCTCAATCTCCAGCTGCAAGAATAGAACCCGTTCCCAGCCCCACTGCCTGGTGAGTGAGATACCCCAGCTGCCATTGATCCCATATCATCCCGTCTCTCTCTCTCTCTCTCAATGCTGCTGGTGCTTGGTGCTTGGTGCCTGGTGCCTGGTGCCTGGTCCCTGCCTGCACCCAGCCACCGCGCTGAGTTTCTGCAGCATTTTTGTCAATTCGACCTTTGGATTTTGCAGCATCTATCTGGAGTTAGTTCGTTGTTAAATTGTTAACAGTAATATTGCAACCAACCCCTTGGTATGTGAAATGCATTGCATTGCAATAATTTAGTGAAAATCTTGCAAAACCTCTCAATAGAAATGTGAAATGCAATAGATGCATTGCATTGGAATAATTTAGCCCACACACACACACACACACACACACCTGCAATGTTAAATGCAGCGAGGGAGGGCGTTGCATGAAAGTAATATTGTAAACCCTTGGGATGTTAAATGCATTGCATAGCAATACTTTTTTAAAATTTAGCAAATAATTTAGCAAATCAATGTAGCAAATGAATGCCGCCAAAACCTTGCCTGCCAGCTGCCTTTGTCCAATGGGAAGCGAGGGGAGGTGGGTGGGTTGGGGTTTGTATCGTTTTGAGGAGGGAAAGTGAATCGGTGTTTGGGCGGCGGCAGAAGCGAGAAGTCGCAGGCTGGAGAGTTGGGGGGACACGGACACACACGGACAGTCGGAGAGATGCAGAATCGGAGGTAGGGTCAAGTAATCTAGTACCCGGCTGATAGATAGGGGTTAGTGGAAACTAGTGAAGAGTTTTTAGTGTTTTTGTGTGTGTTTTTGTGTGTGTTTGTGTGTGTGTGTGTGTGTGTGAGAGAGATAGAGAGAGGGTGAGAGACGGTCCGGGTGGATGGAGAAGCGTCCAAGGTCCGTGTGGGTGGTGAAAAAAAAGTAAAAATATAAATATATATAGTATTTATCTTTAATAATCTAATGATCGATCGATCGATCGATCGATTCGATGAGATAAATAGCAGGTTATTGTGTGTAATAGGTGGTGGGTTCTGTTCGCCAGACGGGGATCTTGGTGTGGAGCAAAAAACCTGATTTGTTTTCCTTTTATTTCCCGCAGATGAGAGAGATGTGAACGCGGTCTCCCCCCTTGTGTCTGTGTCTGTGTCTGTGTCTGTGTGAAGGTGGAGCTGCTGCTGCGGACACAGACACGGGCACAGACTGGCTGAGCACATGCGATAAATGCCATAACTTCACAATACTGTGCTTGCTCTAAGGTTCCTGTTTCTTATATATATCTATATATTTTTTGCAGATCTGAACAGTGAAGAATGAATAAAGGACCAGGCTGAGAGAGAGAGAGAGAGAGAGCTGCTTGCGCTGGCTGTCTCTGAGGGGGAAAATGATTTTTGCTTTTGCAGATAGATTCTCGATTAGTACAGATGTCAGAAGTTATGGGGAGAAGGCAGGAGAGTGTGTGTTAGAAGGGAGAGATAGATCAGCCATGAATGAATGGCTGAGTAGACTTGATGGGCCGAATGGCCTAATTCTGCTCCTATCACTTATGATTTCTCCATTTTGATTCTATGCAATCCTATAACTGTTGTAGAAGTGGCCAGTTACGTACTAATAAATCCCTGCATTTCCCCTACTACTGCTCTCGAGGAAAACAATCTAGTAGTCTCACAGTTTGTGGTACTAAGACTTGCCCAGTCTTATTTAAAACTCCAGCTTTCTTTTGGTTGGTTTGGGATAATTTATTAAATTGCCAGACTGGCTGGCTGCCAGAATTTTGATGGTGTGTGCCGATGAATTGCTGGTTTGGTTAACACCTTTCAGAATGTGTTTTCAGCCCCAGGAAGACCGTTTCCACCAGCACCCCCGACTTTAGCGATACGGCGCGGAAAGGGGCTGTTTGGCCCACAGAGTCGGCTCTGATCAGCGATCACCCCAGGTGCACTAACACAATCCTACACGCAATGGAAATGTAACAATTTTACCAAAGTCAATGACCCGACAAACCTGTCGGAGAGAGAACGTACAAACTCCGTACAGACAACCCCCCGCGGTCAGGACGGAACCCGGGTCTCTGGTCCTGTAAGGCAGCAAGCAACTCTACCACTGTGCCGCCCGCCACCATCTCTTTACCCAGTTGTCTGCATAATCTTTTTGTGTCTGTCTGTCACACTTGTGCATGATGCTGTGAATATTCTTTAGTTCCCTCCCAACCTGTTGAGATCCTGTTTATTTAATCAATATCCCACCTTACCTGTACTGTGCTGTCTTTCCTGATATTCCTTCATCTTCATCCCCAATCAGTACCCCGTTCCTGCCTTCTCCCCATATCCCCTGACTCTGCTATTTTTAAGAGCCCTATCCAGCTCTCTCTTGAAAGTATCCAGAGAACCTGCCTCCACCGCCCTCCGAGGCAGAGAATTCCACAGACTCACCACTCTCTGTGAGAAAAGGTGTTTCCTCGTCTCCGTTCTAAATGGCTTACTCCTTATTCTTAAACCGTGGCCCCTGGTTCTGGACTCCCCCCCCCCCCCCCCCGCCAACATCGGGAACATGTTTCCTGCCTCTAGCGTGTCCAATCCCTTAACAAATCTTAAGGCAGGTACGGGATCCTGAGTTGGATGATCAGCCGTGCGTGATCATATTGAATGGCGGTGCAGGCTCGAAGGGCCGAATGGCCTACTCCTGCACCTATTTTCTATGTATCTATGTATGTATCTAATCTTAAGGGCTTGGACAAGTGCTAACAAGTGCTCAAGATTGATGGTCTTTTCTCTTCTCTTTTTAGCAATGTTTATAAAGACTACCGGCAGATCGAGCTGGCCTGCGAGTCCCAGGAGGATGTGGACAGTTGGAAGGCTTCTTTCCTGAGGGCTGGTGTCTACCCAGAGAGAGAGAGAGAGAGAGAGAGAATGTAAGGTTCAGCTTGGTGTATGTGACAGTCTCCTCTCCATACCAACAACCCACCCACCATATGTCCTTTTTTTCAAACATCCAAAACAGATTCCCTTCTCTTTGAAGAAATCCATCTTTTCTTCATATTCTTTCATCTTGAGGGAAAGCCCTCAATCTCCAGCTGCAAGAATAGAACCCGTTCCCAGCCCCACTGCCTGGTGAGTGAGATACCCCAGCTGCCATTGATCCCATATCATCCCGTCTCTCTCTCTCTCTCTCAATGCTGCTGGTGCTTGGTGCTGGGTGCTTGGTGCCTGGTCCCTGCCTGCACCCAGCCACCGCGCTGAGTTTCTGCAGCATTTTTGTCAATTCCACCTTGGATTTTGCAGCATCTATCTGGAGTTAGTTCGTTGTTAAATTGTTAACAGTAATATTGCAACCAACCCCTTGGTATGTGAAATGCATTGCATTGCAATAATTTAGTGAAAATCTTGCAAAACCTCTCAATAGAAATGTGAAATGCAATAGATACATTGCATTGGAATAATTTAGCCCACACACACACACACACACACACACACACACCTGCAATGTTAAATGCAGCGAGGGAGGGCGTTGCATGAAAGTAATATTGTAAACCCCTTGGGATGTTAAATGCATTGCATAGCAATACTTTTTTAAAATTTAGCAAATAATTTAGCAAATCAATGTAGCAAATGAATGTCGCCAAAACCTTGCCTGCCAGCTGCCTTTGTCCAATGGGAAGCGAGGGGAGGGTGGGTGGGTTGGGGTTTGTATCGTTTTGAGGAGGGAAAGTGAATCAGCGTTTGGGCGGCGGCAGAAGCGAGAAGTCGCAGGCTGGAGAGTTGGGGGACACGGAGACACACGGACACACACGGAGTGTCTGTGTCTGTGTCTGTGTCTGTGTGAAGCTGCTGCTGCTGCTGTGGACACAGACACGGGCACAGACTGGCTGAGCACATGCGATAAATGCGATAACTTCACAATACTGTGCTCTAAGTTTCCTGTTTCTTATATATATTTTTTTCAGATCTGAACAATGAAGAATGAATAAAGGACCAGGCTGAGAGAGAGAGAGAGAGACAGAGAGAGAGAGAGCTGCTTGCATGCTTGCGCTGGCTGTCTCGGAGGGAGGGAAGCAAATGATTTTTGCCACTTCCAATTTTAATAAAATGAAATAAAAGGCAATGATTCAAATGACTCTTATGATTATTATCACCACCGTCACACACACACATACACTGAGGCCGGATGAGCCTCAGGGAGGAAGGAGCCACTTTAATAAAAATCGAGTAAAAGTAATTTTTAATATTCTGGTCAACATCACACACAGAGGGGTGGGTGGTGGGGGGGCGCTAGTACAGGTCTGCTGGGCCGACGTTTCACCTCCAGTTCTGGCAAGTATGATGGGCCGAATGGACATCCAAAAAAAAAGTGTTGGGGGGGGTCAAATATTGGTGAATTCTCTGGGATATTAGGATCAGCACACACAAGGGTGGCTGGGGGGCGAATGGGCATTTTTAAATGGGGAAGTACAAGCCTGATGGACCGAAGAGACATTTTAAACGGGCTGGTACAGGCCTGCAGGGCCGAATTTCACCTCCAGGTCTGGCTAGTATGATGGGCCGAATGGACATCCAAAAAAAGTTTTGGTGGGGGGGGGGCAAATATTGGTAATTTTTCTCTGGGATATTAGGATATTTTTAAATTGGGCTAGTACAGGCCTGATGAGCCGAAGGGACATTTAAAAAAGGGCCTGGTACATGCCTGATGGGACATTTTTAAATGGGGCTAGTACAGGCCTGATGGGCCGAAGTGTCCAGTGGCCAGAGTAGCCAGTGTCCAGCGGCCGGGAGTAGCCAGTGTCCAGAGAAGCCAGTGTCCAACGGCCGGAGTAGCCAGTGTCCAGCGGCTGGAGTAGACAGTGTAGCCAGCGGCCAGAGAAGCCAGTGTCCAGCGGCCGGAGAAGCCAGTGTCCAGCGGCCGATGAAGCCAGTGTCCAGCGGCTGGAATAGCCAGTGTCCAGCGGCCGGAGTAGCCAGTGTCCAACGAGCATTCAAAAACTGGGCTAGTGGTTGCCTCATGGGCCGAAGTGTCCAGTGACCGGAGTAGCCCGTGTCCACTGGCCAGAGTAGCCAGTGTCCAGCGGCCGGAGAAGCCAGTGTCCAGCGTCCGTAGCCAGTGTCCAGCGGTCGGAGTAGCCAGTGTCCACCGGCCGGAGTAGCCAGTGTCCAGCGTCCGGAGAAGCCAGTGTCCAGTGGCCTGAGTAGCCCGTGTCCAGCGGCCAGAGTAGCCAGTGTCCAGCGGCCGGAGAAGCCAGTGTCCAGCGGCTGGAGTGGACAGTGTAGCCAGTGCCCAGCGGCCGGAGAAGTCAGTGTCTAGTGGCCGGAGAAGCCAGTGGCCGAAGAAGCCAGTGTCCATCGGCCGGTGAAGCCAGTGTCCAGCGGCTGGAATAGCCAGTGTAGACAGTGTCCAGCGGCCGGAATAGCCAGTGTCCAGCGGCTGGAGTTGCCAGTGTCCAGCGCCCGGAGAAGCCAGTGTCAGGCTTCTCCGACCACTGGACACTGGCTTTTCCTGCCGCTGGACACTGGCTTCTCCGGCCATTGGGCACTGGATTTTCCTCCCGCTGGCACTGGCTTCTCTGGCCACTGGACACTGGCTTCTCCGGCCACTGGACACTGGCTTCTCCGGCTGCTGGACACTGGCTTCTCCGGCTGCTGGACACTGGCTGGAGGGAGAGACAGAGAGGAGGAGACAGGGGGAGAGTGACAGAGAGTGAGAGAGAGAGGCAGGCACCCTAATCCCAATCTCTCTCCCTCTCCCTCTCTCCCTCCCTCTCTCCCTCTCTCTCTCTCACACCACACCTTCAGTCCACCTGCACAACCTTTGTCCGTCTGAGGAGAAGAGTGTTTGGACTTCAAAATGGTGTTTGCTGGGAGATTTGGTCAAATTGGAATAGCTCTGTGGGACAGACAGGCTGCGAGCGAGAGATGCCTGGAAATCTGGAACAGATACAATTTGCATGCAAAAATGGGAAACCTTGCAAATGCATAGAATGGATTGGATGGCTGCAAACCTGGACATTCACCTTGTAAATAGGTTGTAAATAATGTTGCAGAGTCTGACTCTGCTAAGTGTTGATTGGATGGATGGGGTGTTGAGCCTTGTCTGGGTGTTCTGTTCATCAGGGTAAATGTTTCCAAGTTGACTTCATCTTGAAGTACGTTGTGAATACAATGTATTGAATTGTTGTATCAACTAAACTAAACCAAACTAAACTAAATATAATATAATAAATCTTCCTGTGATATTATTTACAGGAAAAAACATTGCTAACCCGATATACTGGGCATTGGCCATTGAAAGACTATTCTGGGACCAGCCTTGGAGGGCAACTACTACAATAAAATACATTTACGTTTGTTGTTGTAACGTGACAAAACGTGGAAAAGTTCAAGGGGTATGAATACTTTTGCAAGCCACTGTATGTGTTTATTTTGGTCACAAACCCTTCTGAAGGCCATTTAGCCCATCACGTCTCTCACGTCTCCCAACTTAAAGTAAATTCTTTATTTCTCTTGTCTTCTCCTTGTTAACCAATCTTCACTGTTTATCAGTGTAATATTCCTCATACTGCATGCTCTAATATTAGTTTCAATATGATTATTCTATATGAATAATCTCAAGATTCAAGATTCAAGATTCAAGAAGTTTATTGCCATGTCAACAAGTTGATAGGAATGTGTCTTGGTTCGCTCTCAGACAGATACAATTCAGTGCAATACATCCACCACATACACCACAATAAATAATAAATAATACAGACAATATCGTACGAAGGACAATATATACAGGAAGGACAGTCCCCAGCAGCGTCATGTTAAACGTAGGTGCAAGTGCAAAAGAAAATGTGTGGCATCGGCTCTTGTGTGGCATCTTGTTATAGACTTAGATCCCACATAGACCACATCAGCTGATTTCGTTTTTCTCCTTGACTATTATGCTAGTTATAAATATTCCAACAGATTTGTCAAACATGATAAGGCAGAGACAGACACGGACACAGACTGGCTGAGCACATGCGATAAATGCCATAACTTCACAATACTGTGCTTGCTCTAAGTTTCCTGTTTCTTATATATATATATATATATTTTTTGCAGATCTGAACAATGAAGAATGAATAAAGGACCAGGCTGAGAGAGAGAGAGAGAGAGAGAGAAGAGAGAGAGAGAGAGAGAGAGCTGCTTGCGCTGGCTGTCTCTGAGGGGGAAATGATTTTTGCTTTTGCAGATAGATTCTCGATTAGTACAGATGTCAGAAGTTATGGGGAGAAGGCAGGAGAGTGTGTGTTAGAAGGGAGAGATAGATCAGCCACGAATGAATGGCTGAGTAGACTTGATGGGCCGAATGGCCTAATTCTGCTCCTATCACTTATGATTTCTCCATTTTGATTCTATGCAATCCTATAACTGTTGTAGAAGTGGCCAGTTACGTATTAATAAATCCCTGCATTTCCCCTACTACTGCTCTCGAGGAAAACAATCTAGTAGTCTCACAGTTTGTGGTACTAAGACTTGCCCAGTCTTATTTAAAACTCCAGCTTTCTTTTTGGTTTGGGATAATTTATTAAATTGCCAGACTGGCTGGCTGCCAGAATTTTGATGGTGTGTGCCGATGAATTGCTGGTTTGGTTAACGCCTTTCAGAATGTGTTTTCAGCCCCAGGAAGACCGTTTCCACCAGCACCCCCCGACTTTAGAGATACGGCGTGGAAAGGGGCTCTTTGGCCCACAGAGTCGGCTCTGATCAGCGATCACCCCAGGTGCACTGACACAATCCTACACGCAATGGAAATGTAACAATTTTACCAAAGTCAATGACCCGACAAACCTGTCGGAGAGAGAACGTACAAACTCCGTACAGACAACCCCCCGCGGTCAGGACGGAACCCGGGTCTCTGGTCCTGTAAGGCAGCAAGCAACTCTACCACTGCTGCCGCCCGCCACCATCTCTTTACCCAGTTGTCTGCATAATCTTTTTGTGTCTGTCTGTCACACTTGTGCATGATGCTGTGAATATTCTTTAGTTCCCTCCCTACCTGTTGAGATCCTGTTTATTTAATCAATATCCCACCTTACCTGTACTGTGCTGTCTTTCCTGATATTCCTTCATCTCCATCCCCAATCAGTACCCCGTTCCTGCCTTCTCCCCATATCCCCTGACTCTGCTATTTTTAACAGCCCTATCCAGCTCTCTCTTGAAAGCATCTAGAGAACCTGCCTCCACCGCCCTCCGAGGCAGAGAATTCCACAGACTCACCGCTCTCTGTGAGAAAAAGGTGTTTCCTCGTCTCCGTTCTAAATGGCTTACTCCTTATTCTTAAACCGTGGCCCCTGGTTCTGGACTCCCCCCCCCCCCCCCCCAACATCGGGAACATGTTTCCTGCCTCTAGCGTGTCCAATCCCTTAACAAATCTTAAGGCAGGTACGGGATCCTGAGTTGGACGATCAGCCGTGCGTGATCATATTGAATGGCGGTGCAGGCTCGAAGGGCCGAATGGCCTACTCCTGCACCTATTTTCTATGTATCTATGTATGTATCTAATCTTAAGGGCTTGGACAAGTGCTAACAAGTGCTGAAGATTGATGGTCTTTTCTCTTCTCTTTTTAGCAATGTTTATAAAGACTACCGGCAGATCGAGCTGGCCTGCGAGTCCCAGGAGGATGTGGACAGTTGGAAGGCTTCTTTCCTGAGGGCTGGTGTCTACCCAGAGAGAGAGAGAGAATGTAAGGTTCAGCTTGGTGTATGTGACAGTCTCCTCTCCATACCAACAACCCACCCACCATATGTCCTTTTTTTCAAACATCCAAAACAGATTCCCTTCTCTTTGAAGAAATCCATCTTTTCTTCATATTCTTTCATCTTGAGGGAAAGCCCTCAATCTCCAGCTGCAAGAATAGAACCCGTTCCCAGCCCCACTGCCTGGTGAGTGAGATACCCCAGCTGCCATTGATCCCATATCATCCCGTCTCTCTCTCTCTCTCTCTCTCTCGATGCTGCTGGTGCTGGGTGCTTGGTGCCTGGTGCCTGGTGCCTGGTCCCTGCCTGCACCCAGCCACCGCGCTGAGTTTCTGCAGCATTTTTGTCAATTCCACCTTGGATTTTGCAGCATCTATCTGGAGTTAGTTCGTTGTTAAATTGTTAACAGTAATATTGCAACCAACCCCTTGGTATGTGAAATGCATTGCATTGCAATAATTTAGTGAAAATCTTGCAAAACCTCTCAATAGAAATGTGAAATGCAATAGATGCATTGCATTGGAATAATTTAGCCCACACACACACACACACACACACCTGCAATGTTAAATGCAGCGAGGGAGGGCATTGCATGAAAGTAATATTGTAAACCCCTTGGGATGTTAAATGCATTGCATAGCAATACTTTTTTAAAATTTAGCAAATAATTTAGCAAATCAATGTAGCAAATGAATGCCGCCAAAACCTTGCCTGCCAGCTGCCTTTGTCCAATGGGAAGTGAGGGGAGGTGGGTGGGTTGGGGTTTGTATCGTTTTGAGGAGGGAAAGTGAATCAGTGTTTGGGCGGCGGCAGAAGCGAGAAGTCGCAGGCTGGAGAGTTGGGGGGGACACGGACACACACGGACAGTCGGAGAGATGCAGAATCGGAGGTAGGGTCAAGTAATCTTGTACCCGGCTGATAGATAGGGGTTAGTGGAAACTAGTGAAGAGTTTTTAGTGTTTTTGTGTGTTTGTTTGTGTTTGTGTGTGTGTGAGAGAGATAGAGAGAGGGTGAGAGACGGTCCGGGTGGATGGAGAAACGTGCAAGGTCCGTGTGGGTGGTGAAAAAAAAGTAAAAATATAAATATATATAGTATTTATCTTTAATAATCTAATGATCGATCGATCGATCGATCGATCGATCGATTCGATGAGATAAATAGCAGGTTATTGTGTGTAATAGGTGGTGGGTTGTGTTCGCCAGACGGGGATCTTGGTGTGGAGCAAAAAACCTGATTTGTTTTCCTTTTATTTCCCGCAGATGAGAGAGATGTGAACGCGGTCTCCCCCCTTGTGTCTGTGTCTGTGTCTGTGTCTGTGTGCAGGTGGAGCTGCTGCTGCGGACACAGACACGGGCACAGACTGGCTGAGCACATGCGATAAATGCCATAACTTCACAATACTGTGCTTGCTCTAAGTTTCCTGTTTCTTATATATATATATATATATTTTGCAGATCTGAACAGTGAAGAATGAATAAAGGACCAGGCTGAGAGAGAGAGAGAGAGAGAGAGAGAGAGAGAGCTGCTTGCGCTGGCTGTCTCTGAGGGGGAAATGATTTTTGCTTTTGCAGATAGATTCTTGATTAGTACAGATGTCAGAAGTTATGGGGAGAAGGCAGGAGAGTGTGTTAGAAGGGAGAGATAGATCAGCCACGAATGAATGGCTGAGTAGACTTGATGGGCCGAATGGCCTAATTCTGCTCCTATCACTTATGATTTCTCCATTTCGATTCTATGCAATCCTATAACTGTTGTAGAAGTGGCCAGTTACGTACTAATAAATTCCTGCATTTCCCCTACTACTGCTCTCGAGGAAAACAATCTAGTAGTCTCACAGTTTGTGGTACTAAGACTTGCCCAGTCTTATTTAAAACTCCAGCTTTCTTTTGGTTGGTTTGGGATAATTTATTAAATTGCCAGACTGGCTGCCAGAATTTTGATGGTGTGTGCCGATGAATTGCTGGTTTGGTTAACACCTTTCACAATGTGTTTTCAGCCCCAGGAAGAAAAGACCGTTTCCACCAGCACCCCCCGACTTTAGAGATACGGCGCGGAAAGGGGCTCTTTGGCCCACAGAGTCGGCTCTGATCAGCGATCACCCCAGGTGCACTGACACAATCCTACACGCAATGGAAATGTAACAATTTTACCAAAGTCAATGACCCGACAAACCTGTCGGAGAGAGAACGTACAAACTCCGTACAGACAACCCCCCGCAGTCAGGACGGAACCCGGGTCTCTGGTCCTGTAAGGCAGCAAGCAACTCTACCACTGCTGCCGCCCGCCACCATCTCTTTACCCAGTTGTCTGCATAATCTTTTTGTGTCTGTCTGTCACACTTGTGCATGATGCTGTGAATATTCTTTAGTTCCCTCCCAACCTGTTGAGATCCTGTTTATTTAATCAATATCCCACCTTACCTGTACTGTGCTGTCTTTCCTGATATTCCTCATCTTCATCCCCAATCAGTACCCCGTTCCTGCCTTCTCCCCATATCCCCTGACTCTGCTATTTTTAAGAGCCCTATCCAGCTCTCTCTTGAAAGCATCCAGAGAACCTGCCTCCACCGCCCTCCGAGGCAGAGAATTCCACAGACTCACCACTCTCTGTGAGAAAAAGTGTTTCCTCGTCTCCGTTCTAAATGGCTTACTCCTTATTCTTAAACCGTGGCCCCTGGTTCTGGACTCCCCCCCCCCCCCCCCAACATCGGGAACATGTTTCCTGCCTCTAGCGTGTCCAATCCCTTAACAAATCTTAAGGCAGGTACGGGATCCTGAGTTGGACGATCAGCCGTGCGTGATCATATTGAATGGCGGTGCAGGCTCGAAGGGCCGAATGGCCTACTCCTGCACCTATTTTCTATGTATCTATGTATGTATCTAATCTTAAGGGCTTGGACAAGTGCTGAAGATTGATGGTCTTTTCTCTTCTCTTTTTAGCAATGTTTATAAAGACTACCGGCTGATCGAGCTGGCCTGCGAGTCCCAGGAGGATGTGGACAGTTGGAAGGCTTCTTTCCTGAGGGCTGGTGTCTACCCAGAGAGAGAGAGAGAGAGAGAGAATGTAAGGTTCAGCTTGGTGTATGTGACAGTCTCCTCTCCATACCAACAACCCACCCACCATATGTCCTTTTTTTCAAACATCCAAAACAGATTCCCTTCTCTTTGAAGAAATCCATCTTTTCTTCATATTCTTTCATCTTGAGGGAAAGCCCTCAATCTCCAGCTGCAAGAATAGATCCCGTTCCCAGCCCCACTGCCTGGTGAGTGAGATACCCCAGCTGCCATTGATCCCATATCATCCCGTCTCTCTCTCTCTCTCTCTCAATGCTGCTGGTGCTGGGTGCTGGGTGCCTGGTGCCTGGTCCCTGCCTGCACCCAGCCACCGCGCTGAGTTTCTGCAGCATTTTTGTCAATTCCACCTTGGATTTTGCAGCATCTATCTGGAGTTAGTTCGTTGTTAAATTGTTAACAGTAATATTGCAACCAACCCCTTGGTATGTGAAATGCATTGCATTGCAATAATTTAGTGAAAATCTTGCAAAACCTCTCAATAGAAATGTGAAATGCAATAGATGCATTGCATTGGAATAATTTAGCCCACACACACACACACACACACACCTGCAATGTTAAATGCAGCGAGGGAGGGCGTTGCATGAAAGTAATATTGTAAACCCCTTGGGATGTTAAATGCATTGCATAGCAATACTTTTTTAAAATTTAGCAAATAATTTAGCAAATCAATGTAGCAAATGAATGCCGCCAAAACCTTGCCTGCCAGCTGCCTTTGTCCAATGGGAAGCGAGGGGAGGTGGGTGGGTTGGGGTTTGTATCGTTTTGAGGAGGGAAAGTGAATCGGTGTTTGGGCGGCGGCAGAAGCGAGAAGTCGCAGGCTGGAGAGTTGGGGGGGACACGGAGACACACGGACACACACGGACAGTCGGAGAGATGCAGAATCGGAGGTAGGGTCAAGTAATCTTGTACCCGGCTGATAGATAGGGGTTAGTGGAAACTAGTGAAGAGTTTTTAGTGTTTTTGTGTGTGTTTTTGTGTGTGTGAGATAGAGAGAGGGTGAGAGACGGTCCGGGTGGATGGAGAAGCGTCCAAGGTCCGTGTGGGTGGTGAAAAAAAAGTAAAAATATAAATATATATAGTATTTATCTTTAATAATCTAATGATCGATCGATCGATCGACTCGATTCGATGAGATAAATAGCAGGTTATTGTGTGTAATAGGTGGTGGGTTGTGTTCGCCAGACGGGGATCTTGGTGTGGAGCAAAAAACCTGATTTGTTTTCCTTTTATTTCCCGCAGATGAGAGAGATGTGAACGCGGTCTCCCCCCTTGTGTCTGTGTCTGTGTCTGTGTCTGTGTCTGTGTGAAGGTGGAGCTGCTGCTGCGGACACAGACACGGGCACAGACTGGCTGAGCACATGCGATAAATGCCATAACTTCACAATACTGTGCTTGCTCTAAGTTTCCTGTTTCTTATATATATATATATATTTTTTTTGCAGATCTGAACAGTGAAGAATGAATAAAGGACCAGGCTGAGAGAGAGAGAGAGAGAGAGAGAGAGAGAGAGCTGCTTGCGCTGGCTGTCTCTGAGGGGGAAATGATTTTTGCTTTTGCAGATAGATTCTTGATTAGTACAGATGTCAGAAGTTATGGGGAGAAGGCAGGAGAGTGTGTTAGAAGGGAGAGATAGATCAGCCACGAATGAATGGCTGAGTAGACTTGATGGGCCGAATGGCCTAATTCTGCTCCTATCACTTATGATTTCTCCATTTTGATTCTATGCAATCCTATAACTGTTGTAGAAGTGGCCAATTACGTACTAATAAATTCCTGCATTTCCCCTACTACTGCTCTCGAGGAAAACAATCTAGTAGTCTCACAGTTTGTGGTACTAAGACTTGCCCAGTCTTATTTAAAACTCCTTTCTTTTGGTTGGTTTGGGATAATTTATTAAATTGCCAGACTGGCTGCCAGAATTTTGATGGTGTGTGCCGATGAATTGCTGGTTTGGTTAACACCTTTCACAATGTGTTTTCAGCCCCAGGAAGAAAAGACCGTTTCCACCAGCACCCCCCGACTTTAGAGATACGGCGCGGAAAGGGGCTCTTTGGCCCACAGAGTCGGCTCTGATCAGCGATCACCCCAGGTGCACCACTAACACAATCCTACACGCAATGGAAATGTAACAATTTTACCAAAGTCAATGACCCGACAAACCTGTCGGAGAGAGAACGCACAAACTCCGTACAGACAACCCCCCGCGGTCAGGACGGAACCCGGGTCTCTGGTCCTGTAAGGCAGCAAGCAACTCTACCACTGCTGCCGCCCGCCACCATCTCTTTACCCAGTTGTCTGCATAATCTTTTTGTGTCTGTCTGTCACACTTGTGCATGATGCTGTGAATATTCTTTAGTTCCCTCCCTACCTGTTGAGATCCTGTTTATTTAATCAATATCCCACCTTACCTGTACTGTGCTGTCTTTCCTGATATTCCTTCATCTCCATCCCCAATCAGTACCCCGTTCCTGCCTTCTCCCCATATCCCCTGACTCTGCTATTTTTAGAGCCCTATCCAGCTCTCTCTTGAAAGCATCCAGAGAACCTGCCTCCACCGCCCTCCGAGGCAGAGAATTCCACAGACTCACCACTCTCTGTGAGAAAAAGTGTTTCCTCGTCTCCGTTCTAAATGGCTTACTCCTTATTCTTAAACCGTGGCCCCTGGTTCTGGACTCCCCCCCCCCCCAACATCGGGAACATGTTTTCTGCCTCTAGCGTGTCCAATCCCTTAACAAATCTTAAGGCAGGTACGGGATCCTGAGTTGGACGATCAGCCGTGCCTGATCATATTGAATGGCCGGTGCAGGCTCGAAGGGCCGAATGGCCTACTCCTGCACCTATTTTCTATGTATCTATGTATGTATCTAATCTTAAGGGCTTGGACAAGTGCTAACAAGTGCTGAAGATTGATGGTCTTTTCTCTTCTCTTTAGCAATGTTTATAAAGACTACCGGCAGATCGAGCTGGCCTGCGAGTCCCAGGAGGATGTGGACAGTTGGAAGGCTTCTTTCCTGAGGGCTGGTGTCTACCAGAGAGAGAGAGAGAGAGAGAGAATGTAAGGTTCAGCTTGGTGTATGTGACGAGTCTCCTCTCCATACCAACAACCCACCCACCATATGTCCTTTTTTTCAAACATCCAAAACAGATTCCCTTCTCTTTGAAGAAATCCATCTTTTCTTCATATTCTTTCATCTTGAGGGAAGCCCTCAATCTCCAGCTGCAAGAATAGAACCCGTTCCCAGCCCCACTGCCTGGTGAGTGAGATACCCCAGCTGCCATTGATCCCATATCATCCCGTCTCTCTCTCTCTCTCTCTCAATGCTGCTGGTGCTTGGTGCCTGGTGCTTGGTGCCTGGTCCCTGCCTGCACCCAGCCACCGCGCTGAGTTTCTGCAGCATTTTTGTCAATTCGACCTTTGGATTTTGCAGCATCTATCTGGAGTTAGTTCGTTGTTAAATTGTTAACAGTAATATTGCAACAATCCCTTGGTATGTGAAATGCATTGCATTGCAATAATTTAGTGAAAATCTTGCAAAACCTCTCAATAGAAATGTGAAATGCAATAGATGCATTGCATTGGAATAATTTAGCCCACACACACACACACACACACACCTGCAATGTTAAATGCAGCGAGGGAGGGCGTTGCATGAAAGTAATATTGTAAAACCCCTTGGGATGTTAAATGCATTGCATAGCAATACTTTTTTAAAATTTAGCAAATAATTTAGCAAATCAATGTAGCAAATGAATGCCGCCAAAACCTTGCCTGCCAGCTGCCTTTGTCCAATGGGAAGCGAGGGGGAGGTGGGTGGGTTGGGGTTTGTATCGTTTTGAGGAGGGAAAGTGAATCGGTGTTTGGGCGGCGGCAGAAGCGAGAAGTCGCAGGCTGGAGAGTTGGGGGGGACACGGACACACACGGACAGTCGGAGAGATGCAGAATCGGAGGTAGGGTCAAGTAATCTTGTACCCGGCTGATAGATAGGGGTTAGTGGAAACTAGTGAAGAGTTTTTTAGTGTTTTTGTGTGTGTTTTTGTGTGTGTGAGATAGAGAGAGGGTGAGAGACGGTCCGGGTGGATGGGGAGAAGCGTCCAAGGTCCGTGTGGGTGGTGAAAAAAAAGTAAAAATATAAATATATATAGTATTTATCTTTAATAATCTAATGATCGATCGATCGATCGATTCGATGAGATAAATAGCAGGTTATTGTGTGTAATAGGTGGTGGGTTGTGTTCGCCAGACGGGGATCTTGGTGTGGAGCAAAAAAACCTGATTTGTTTTCCTTTTATTTCCCGCAGATGAGAGAGATGTGAACGCGGTCTCCCCCCCTTGTGTCTGTGTCTGTGTCTGTGTCTGTGTGAAGCTGCTGCTGCTGCTGTGGACACAGACACGGGCACAGACTGGCTGAGCACATGCGATAAATGCGATAACTTCACAATACTGTGCTCTAAGTTTCCTGTTTCTTATATATATTTTTTTCAGATCTGAACAATGAAGAATGAATAAAGGACCAGGCTGAGAGAGAGAGAGAGACAGAGAGAGAGAGAGCTGCTTGCATGCTTGCGCTGGCTGTCTCGGAGGGAGGGAAACAAATGATTTTTGCCACTTCCAATTTTAATAAAATGAAATAAAAGGCAATGATTCAAATGACTCTTATGATTATTATCACCACCGTCACACACACACATACACTGAGGCCGGATGAGCCTCAGGGAGGAAGGAGCCACTTTAATAAAAATCGAGGAAAATTAATTTTTAATATTCTGGTCAACATCACACACAGAGGGGTGGGTGGTGGGGGGGCGCTAGTACAGGTCTGCTGGGCCGACGTTTCACCTCCAGTTCTGGCAAGTATGATGGGCCGAATGGACATCCAAAAAAAAAAGTGTTGGGGGGGGGTCAAATATTGGTGAATTCTCTGGGATATTAGGATCAGCACACACAAGGGTGGCTGGGGGGCGAATGGGCATTTTAAAATGGGGAAGTACAAGCCTGATGGACCGAAGAGACATTTTAAACGGGCTGGTACAGGCCTGCAGGGCCGAAATTTCACCTCCAGGTCTGGCTAGTATGATGGGCCGAATGGACATCCAAAAAAAGTTTTGGTGGGGGGGCAAATATTGGTAATTTTTCTCTGGGATATTAGGATATTTTTAAATTGGGCTAGTACAGGCCTGATGAGCCAAAGGGACATTTAAAAAAGGGCCTGGTACATGCCTGATGGGACATTTTTAAATGGGGCTAGTACAGGCCTGATGGGCCGAAGTGTCCAGTGGCCGGAGTAGCCAGTGTCCAGCGGCCGGAGTAGCCAGTGTCCAGAGAAGCCAGTGTCCAACGGCCGGAGTAGCCAGTGTCCAGCGGCTGGAGTAGACAGTGTAGCCAGTGCCCAGCGGCCAGAGAAGCCAGTGTCCAGCGGCCGATGAAGCCAGTGTCCAGCGGCTGGAATAGCCAGTGTCCAGCGGCCGGAGTAGCCAGTGTCCAACGAGCATTCAAAAACTGGGCTAGTGGTTGCCTCATGGGCCGAAGTGTCCAGTGACCGGAGTAGCCTGTGTCCACTGGCCAGAGTAGCCAGTGTCCAGCGGCCGGAGAAGCCAGTGTCCAGCGTCCGTAGCCAGTGTCCAGCGGTCGGAGTAGCCAGTGTCCACCGGCCGGAGTAGCCAGTGTCCAGCGTCCGGAGAAGCCAGTGTCCAGTGGCCTGAGTAGCCCGTGCCCAGCGGCCAGAGTAGCCAGTGTCCAGCGGCCGGAGAAGCCAGTGTCCAGCTGCTGGAGTGGACAGTGTAGCCAGTGCCCAGCGGCCAGAGAAGTCAGTGTCTAGTGGCCGGAGAAGCCAGTGGCCGAAGAAGCCAGTGTCCATCGGCCGGTGAAGCCAGTGTCCAGCGGCTGGAATAGCCAGTGTAGACAGTGTCCAACGGCCGGAATAGCCAGTGTCCAGCGGCTGGAGTTGCCAGTGTCCAGCGCCCGGAGAAGCCAGTGTCAGGCTTCTCCGACCACTGGACACTGGCTTTTCCTGCCGCTGGACACTGGCTTCTCCGGCCATTGGGCACTGGATTTTCCTCCCGCTGGCACTGGCTTCTCCGGCCACTGGACACTGGCTTCTCCGGCCACTGGACACTGGCTCTCCGGCTGCTGGACACTGGCTTCTCCGGCTGCTGGACACTGGCTGGAGGGAGAGACAGAGAGGAGGAGACAGGGGGAGAGTGACAGAGAGTGAGAGAGAGAGGCAGGCACCCTAATCCCAATCTCTCTCCCTCTCCCTCTCTCCCTCCCTCTCTCCCTCTCTCTCTCTCACACCACACCTTCAGTCCACCTGCACAACCTTTGTCCGTCTGAGGAGAAGAGTGTTTGGACTTCAAAATGGTGTTTGCTGGGAGATTTGGTCAAATTGGAATAGCTCTGTGGGACAGACAGGCTGCGAGCGAGAGATGCCTGGAAATCTGGAACAGATACAATTTGCATGCAAAAATGGGAAACCTTGCAAATGCATAGAATGGATTGGATGGCTGCAAACCTGGACATTCACCTTGTAAATAGGTTGTAAATAATGTTGCAGAGTCTGACTCTGCTAAGTGTTGATTGGATGGATGGGGTGTTGAGCCTTGTCTGGGTGTTTCTGTTCATCAGGGTAAATGTTTCCAAGTTGACTTCATCTTGAAGTACGTTGTGAATACAATGTATTGAATTGTTGTATCAACTAAACTAAACCAAACTAAACTAAATATAATATAATAAATCTTCCTGTGATATTATTTACAGGAAAAAACATTGCTAACCCGATATACTGGGCATTGGCCATTGAAAGACTATTCTGGGACCAGCCTTGGAGGGCAACTACTACAATAAAATACATTTACGTTTGTTGTTGTAACGTGACAAAACGTGGAAAAGTTCAAGGGGTATGAATACTTTTACAAGCCACTGTATGTGTTTATTTTGGTCACAAACCCTTCTGAAGGCCATTTAGCCCATCACGTCTCTCACGTCTCCCAACTTAAAGTAAATTCTTTATTTCTCTTGTCTTCTCCTTGTTAACCAATCTTCACTGTTTATCAGTGTAATATTCCTCATACTGCATGCTCTAATATTAGTTTCAATATGATTATTCTATATGAATAATCTCAAGATTCAAGATTCAAGATTCAAGAAGTTTATTGCCATGTCAACAAGTTGATAGGAATGTGTCTTGGTTCGCTCTCAGACAGATACAATTCAGTGCAATACATCCACCACATACACCACAATAAATAATAAATAATACAGACAATATCGTACGAAGGACAATATATACAGGAAGGACAGTCCCCAGCAGCGTCATGTTAAACGTAGGTGCAAGTGCAAAAGAAAATGTGTGGCATCGGCTCTTGTGTGGCATCTTGTTATAGACTTAGATCCCACATAGACCACATCAGCTGATTTCGTTTTTCTCCTTGACTATTATGCTAGTTATAAATATTCCAACAGATTTGTCAAACATGATAAGGCAGAGACAGACACGGACACAGACTGGCTGAGCACATGCGATAAATGCCATAACTTCACAATACTGTGCTTGCTCTAAGTTTCCTGTTTCTTATATATATATATATTTTTTTTTGCAGATCTGAACAGTGAAGAATGAATAAAGGACCAGGCTGAGAGAGAGAGAGAGAGAGAGAGAGAGAGAGAGAGAGCTGCTTGCGCTGGCTGTCTCTGAGGGGGAAATGATTTTTGCTTTTGCAGATAGATTCTTGATTAGTACAGATGTCAGAAGTTATGGGGAGAAGGCAGGAGAGTGTGTGTTAGAAGGGAGAGATAGATCAGCCACGAATGAATGGCTGAGTAGACTTGATGGGCCGAATGGCCTAATTCTGCTCCTATCACTTATGATTTCTCCGTTTTGATTCTATGCAATCCTATAACTGTTGTAGAAGTGGCCAGTTACGTACTAATAAATTCCTGCATTTCCCCTACTACTGCTCTCGAGGAAAACAATCTAGTAGTCTCACAGTTTGTGGTACTAAGACTTGCCCAGTCTTATTTAAAACTCCAGCTTTCTTTTGGTTGGTTTGGGATAATTTATTAAATTGCCAGACTGGCTGCCAGAATTTTGATGGTGTGTGCCGATGAATTGCTGGTTTGGTTAACACCTTTCACAATGTGTTTTCAGCCCCAGGAAGAAAAGACCGTTTCCACCAGCACCCCCCGACTTTAGAGATACGGCGCGGAAAGGGGCTCTTTGGCCCACAGAGTCGGCTCTGATCAGCGATCACCCCAGGTGCACCACTAACACAATCCTACACGCAATGGAAATGTAACAATTTTACCAAAGTCAATGACCCGACAAACCTGTCGGAGAGAGAACGCACAAACTCCGTACAGACAACCCCCCGCAGTCAGGACGGAACCCGGGTCTCTGGTCCTGTAAGGCAGCAAGCAACTCTACCACTGCTGCCGCCCGCCACCATCTCTTTACCCAGTTGTCTGCATAATCTTTTTGTGTCTGTCTGTCACACTTGTGCATGATGCTGTGAATATTCTTTAGTTCCCTTCCTACCTGTTGAGATCCTGTTTATTTAATCAATATCCCACCTTACCTGTACTGTGCTGTCTTTCCTGATATTCCTTCATCTCCATCCCCAATCAGTACCCCGTTCCTGCCTTCTCCCCATATCCCCTGACTCTGCTATTTTTAAGAGCCCTATCCAGCTCTCTCTTGAAAGCATCCAGAGAACCTGCCTCCACCGCCCTCCGAGGCAGAGAATTCCACAGACTCACCGCTCTCTGTGAGAAAAAGGTGTTTCCTCGTCTCCGTTCTAAATGGCTTACTCCTTATTCTTAAACCGTGGCCCCTGGTTCTGGACTCCCCCCCCCCCAACATCGGGAACATGTTTCCTGCCTCTAGCGTGTCCAATCCCTTAACAAATCTTAAGGCAGGTACGGATCCTGAGTTGGACGATCAGCCGTGCGTGATCATATTGAATGGCGGTGCAGGCTCGAAGGGCCGAATGGCCTACTCCTGCACCTATTTTCTATGTATCTATGTATGTATCTAATCTTAAGGGCTTGGACAAGTGCTAACAAGTGCTGAAGATTGATGGTCTTTTCTCTTCTCTTTTTAGCAATGTTTATAAAGACTACCGGCAGATCGAGCTGGCCTGCGAGTCCCAGGAGGATGTGGACAGTTGGAAGGCTTCTTTCCTGAGGGCTGGTGTCTACCCAGAGAGAGAGAGAGAGAGAGAGAGAATGTAAGGTTCAGCTTGGTGTATGTGACAGTCTCCTCTCCATACCAACAACCCACCCACCATATGTCCTTTTTTTCAAACATCCAAAACAGATTCCCTTCTCTTTGAAGAAATCCATCTTTTCTTCATATTCTTTCATCTTGAGGGAAAGCCCTCAATCTCCAGCTGCAAGAATAGAACCCGTTCCCAGCCCCACTGCCTGGTGAGTGAGATACCCCAGCTGCCATTGATCCCATATCATCCCGTCTCTCTCTCTCTCTCTCTCAATGCTGCTGGTGCTTGGTGCTTGGTGCTTGGTGCCTGGTCCCTGCCTGCACCCAGCCACCGCGCTGAGTTTCTGCAGCATTTTTGTCAATTCCACCTTGGATTTTGCAGCATCTATCTGGAGTTAGTTCGTTGTGGAGTTAGTTCGTTGTTAAATTGTTAACAGTAATATTGCAACCAACCCCTTGGTATGTGAAATGCATTGCATTGCAATAATTTAGTGAAAATCTTGCAAAACCTCTCAATAGAAATGTGAAATGCAATAGATGCATTGCATTGGAATAATTTAGCCCACACACACACACACACACCTGCAATGTTAAATGCAGCGAGGGAGGGCGTTGCATGAAAGTAATATTGTAAACCCCTTGGGATGTTAAATGCATTGCATAGCAATACTTTTTTAAAATTTAGCAAATAATTTAGCAAATCAATGTAGCAAATGAATGCCGCCAAAACCTTGCCTGCCAGCTGCCTTTGTCCAATGGGAAGCGAGGGGAGGTGGGTGGGTTGGGGTTTGTATCGTTTTGAGGAGGGAAAGTGAATCGGTGTTTGGGCGGCGGCAGAAGCGAGAAGTCGCAGGCTGGAGAGTTGGGGGGGACACGGACACACACGGACAGTCGGAGAGATGCAGAATCGGAGGTAGGGTCAAGTAATCTTGTACCCGGCTGATAGATAGGGGTTAGTGGAAACTAGTGAAGAGTTTTTAGTGTTTTTGTGTGTGTTTTTGTGTGTGTGAGATAGAGAGAGGGTGAGAGACGGTCCGGGTGGATGGAGAAGCGTCCAAGGTCCGTGTGGGTGGTGAAAAAAAAGTAAAAATATAAATATATATAGTATTTATCTTTAATAATCTAATGATCGATCGATCGATCGATTCGATGAGATAAATAGCAGGTTATTGTGTGTAATAGGTGGTGGGTTGTGTTCGCCAGACGGGGATCTTGGTGTGGAGCAAAAAAACCTGATTTGTTTTCCTTTTATTTCCCGCAGATGAGAGAGATGTGAACGCGGTCTCCCCCCTTGTGTCTGTGTCTGTGTCTGTGTCTGTGTCTGTGTGAAGGTGGAGCTGCTGCTGCGGACACAGACACGGGCACAGACTGGCTGAGCACATGCGATAAATGCCATAACTTCACAATACTGTGCTCTAAGTTTCCTGTTTCTTATATATATTTTTTTCAGATCTGAACAATGAAGAATGAATAAAGGACCAGGCTGAGAGAGAGAGAGAGACAGAGAGAAAGAGAGCTGCTTGCATGCTTGCGCTGGCTGTCTCGGAGGGAGGGAAACAAATGATTTTTGCCACTTCCAATTTTAATAAAATGAAATAAAAGGCAATGATTCAAATGACTCTTATGATTATTATCACCACCGTCACACACACACATACACTGAGGCCGGATGAGCCTCAGGGAGGAAGGAGCCACTTTAATAAAAATCGAGGAAAATTAATTTTTAATATTCTGGTCAACATCACACACAGAGGGGTGGGTGGTGGGGGGGCGCTAGTACAGGTCTGCTGGGCCGACGTTTCACCTCCAGTTCTGGCAAGTATGATGGGCCGAATGGACATCCAAAAAAAAAAGTGTTGGGGGGGGTCAAATATTGGTGAATTCTCTGGGATATTAGGATCAGCACACACAAGGGTGGCTGGGGGGCGAATGGGCATTTTAAAATGGGGAAGTACAAGCCTGATGGACCGAAGAGACATTTTAAACGGGCTGGTACAGGCCTGCAGGGCCGAAATTTCACCTCCAGGTCTGGCTAGTATGATGGGCCGAATGGACATCCAAAAAAAGTTTTGGTGGGGGGGCAAATATTGGTAATTTTTCTCTGGGATATTAGGATATTTTTAAATTGGGCTAGTACAGGCCTGATGAGCCGAAGGGACATTTAAAAAAGGGCCTGGTACATGCCTGATGGGACATTTTTAAATGGGGCTAGTACAGGCCTGATGGGCCGAAGTGTCCAGTGGCCGGAGTAGCCAGTGTCCAGCGGCCGGAGTAGCCAGTGTCCAGAGAAGCCAGTGTCCAACGGCCGGAGTAGCCAGTGTCCAGCGGCTGGAGTAGACAGTGTAGCCAGTGCCCAGCGGCCAGAGAAGCCAGTGTCCAGCGGCCGATGAAGCCAGTGTCCAGCGGCTGGAATAGCCAGTGTCCAGCGGCCGGAGTAGCCAGTGTCCAACGAGCATTCAAAAACTGGGCTAGTGGTTGCCTCATGGGCCGAAGTGTCCAGTGACCGGAGTAGCCCGTGTCCACTGGCCAGAGTAGCCAGTGTCCAGCGGCCGGAGAAGCCAGTGTCCAGCGTCCGTAGCCAGTGTCCAGCGGTCGGAGTAGCCAGTGTCCACCGGCCGGAGTAGCCAGTGTCCAGCGTCCGGAGAAGCCAGTGTCCAGTGGCCTGAGTAGCCCGTGCCCAGCGGCCAGAGTAGCCAGTGTCCAGCGGCCGGAGAAGCCAGTGTCCAGCTGCTGGAGTGGACAGTGTAGCCAGTGCCCAGCGGCCAGAGAAGTCAGTGTCTAGTGGCCGGAGAAGCCAGTGGCCGAAGAAGCCAGTGTCCATCGGCCGGTGAAGCCAGTGTCCAGCGGCTGGAATAGCCAGTGTAGACAGTGTCCAACGGCCGGAATAGCCAGTGTCCAGCGGCTGGAGTTGCCAGTGTCCAGCGCCCGGAGAAGCCAGTGTCAGGCTTCTCCGACCACTGGACACTGGCTTTTCCTGCCGCTGGACACTGGCTTCTCCGGCCATTGGGCACTGGATTTTCCTCCCGCTGGCACTGGCTTCTCCGGCACTGGACACTGGCTTCTCCGGCCACTGGACACTGGCTTCTCCGGCTGCTGGACACTGGCTTCTCCGGCTGCTGGACACTGGCTGGAGGGAGAGACAGAGAGGAGGAGACAGGGGGAGAGTGACAGAGAGTGAGAGAGAGAGGCAGGCACCCTAATCCCAATCTCTCTCCCTCTCCCTCTCTCCCTCCCTCTCTCCCTCTCTCTCTCTCACACCACACCTTCAGTCCACCTGCACAACCTTTGTCCGTCTGAGGAGAAGAGTGTTTGGACTTCAAAATGGTGTTTGCTGGGAGATTTGGTCAAATTGGAATAGCTCTGTGGGACAGACAGGCTGCGAGCGAGAGATGCCTGGAAATCTGGAACAGATACAATTTGCATGCAAAAATGGGAAACCTTGCAAATGCATAGAATGGATTGGATGGCTGCAAACCTGGACATTCACCTTGTAAATAGG
>JAXLNO010002614.1:0-28182 GCA_038087875.1 Malacoraja senta
GTATTTATGTGTGAGTGTGGGATTAGTGTAGGTGTGGTGGTCCGCGGTAGAGAAGGCCCGAGCATTGTGAAGGTGAGCCTCATACAGTAGGAGCCGGCGTACTTTGTCACTTTGTCAGCGCCGGAGATGGCCTCTGTTTGTATACCTTGGGTATGCAAGCAAAGAATTTCACATGTGACAATAAAGATTCCCTACCTGTGTGGGCCGTCCATCACCAGCTGTCGCCGTTAAACTCCAGACGATGGAAAGTCTGGAGACGTCCTGGGCATTGGCAATGTCACAGGGCAGTTTCGCGTTCAAACCCCGCAGGACAGAGACGGAGACGTCGCCAGCGGTCCAAGGACAGAGGTCCAGCACTGAACACACAGGAGCAACGGCAGAGTGAAGCAATCAACCGTCGGCCTGTGACCCACTCCCAGGGATCAGATCCCAGTCTGTGATCCACTCCGAGAGATCTGTCATTCTACATCTAAACATCCGATCCCCTTAATTAGACCCCAGCCTGTGACCCACTCGTGTAGACTTTAGAGATACAGCGCGGAAACAGGTCATTCGGCCCACCGAGTCCGCGCCGACTCACGATAACATAGAAACATAAAAAATAGGTGCTGGAGTAGGCCATTCGGCCCTTCGAGCCAGCACCGCCATTCAATATGATCATGGCTGATCATCCAAATCAGTTCCCCATTCCTGCTTTCTCCCCATATCCCTTGATTCCGTTAGCCCTAAGAGCTGTATCTAACTCTTTCTTGAAAACATTCAGTGAATTTGCCTCCACTGTCTTCCGTGGCAAAGAATTCCACAGATTCACAAATCTCTGGTTAAATAGTTTTTCCTCATCTCAGTCCTAAATGGCCTTATAACATTTTAATAATATTGTTCCTGCATCTAGTCTGTCAAATCCCTTAAGAATTTTATATGATTCTATAAGATCCCCTCTCATCCTTTTAAATTCCAGTGAATATAATCCCAGTCAATCCATTCGACCCACAAAGACTCCCATTCCTTCTCTCCAGAGATGCTGCCTGTCCCGCGGAGTTACTCCAGCATTTTGTGTCTATCTTCGGTGTAAACCAGCATACCCAGTTCCTTCCTTCGCATTGAACCTGTCCCACGCGCCACTCTCCGCTCTGCTTTGAGCGTGTTCGGAATCAAATGGAGCTGCCCCAGGTAGCCAAAGCAGAGTATTCCTTGCCCGAGGTCAGCCCAGCATGTCCCTCACACGCCCTCCCTATCCTGGAACACTACCCTACACACTGGAGACAATTTACAATTAACAGAAGTCAATTCACCTACAAACCTATATGTTTTTGTAGTGCGGAGGGAAATCAGGAGAAAACCGACAGGGCCACAG
This sequence comes from Malacoraja senta, assembly GCA_038087875.1. NCBI lineage: Eukaryota > Metazoa > Chordata > Chondrichthyes > Rajiformes > Rajidae > Malacoraja > Malacoraja senta. The sequence goes on from JAXLNO010002614.1 coordinate 1,355, forward strand.
GGAGAACGTACAAACTCGGTACACACACCTGTAGTCAGGACCGAATCCGTCTCTGGTGCTCTAAGATAACAACTCTACCACTGTGCCGCCTTTTTGTTGTTGCATCTCTCATTAATTAGTCACTTCTATTTCAACCCACCCCTGGGGAGTTATTCTATATATAAACTCCCAAACCCATGTCGCAGCCTCATGACATTTTGGTTAGGCTGCATGAGGAGTACTTTGTGTAGTTCTGGTCACCCGATTACAGGAAAGATGTGCTGGCTTTGGAATGGGTGTAGACGAGGTTTACCAGGATACTGCCTGGATTAGACAGTCAGTATCCGCTATCAGGAAAGGTTGGACAGACATGGATTGTTTTGCCTGCAGTGTTGGAGGTTGAAGGGAGACCTGATAGAAGTACATACAATTATGAGAGGTAGACAGCCAACTTTTTTCCCCAAAGGTTGAAAAGGTTACAAATACTAGAGGGTAATACCATAAAGTCAGAGGGAGGAATGTTTAAAGGAATGTGCGGAGCAAGTATTTTTACACAGAGCGGGGGGAGTCTGGAGCGTGCTGGCAAGGTGACGGCGGAAGCAGACGTAGTAATGGTGTCTAAGACCTTTAAACGCATGGTCATGCAGGCAGAGGGGATTTAGAAACATAGAAAATAGGTGCAGGAGTAGGCCATTCGGCCCTTCGAGCCAGCACCATCATTCAATATGATCATGGTTGATCATCCAAAATCAGTACCCCGTTCCTGCTTTCTCCCCATATCCATTGATTCCGTTAGCCCCAAGAGCTATATCTAACTCTCTCTTGAATACATCCAGTGAATTGGCCTCCACTGCCTTCTGCGGCAGAGAATTCCACAACGTTTTGGTTAGGCTGCATGCGGAGTACTACTTAGTTTAATTCTGCGCCGTGTTTGGCACAGGTATTGTGGGCCGAAGGGTCTGTCCCTGTGCTGTTCTATGTTATAAATCCCCTGATTAGAAAGTGGGATAACATAGAAGTAGTGTGGAGGGGATGAATAGTCCGCGTGGACTCGGTGTTCACATACTGTGTTCTCTAAACTAAACTAATTGGATACCAGTGTGCCACCAAGTCCTGGCGAGCTATAACCCCCATCCCCAGCCCGAATCCCTGGATCAGACCGCAGCCCCCAGCTAATTTCCCGGAGTGTTGATGGGAATGTCTCTGTGGAATCTGCAGTCTCCCCCTCTCTGTCCCTCTGCTTGTCTCCCGCCTGGCTGCCCAAATACAGACAGTCACTGTCCTGCCGTGACCAACTCAGCACAGGGCTGTGAACCAGATCTTTCTCCCTCCCTCACACTCTCTCTCCCCCCCCTCTATCTTTTGTTTTATTTCTCTCTGCACCAACCCCACATCCCTCGATTCCTCAACATCCCAAATCTTACGATCTGTCCTGAATATCCTCAGTGACCGTGTCCCCACAGCCTTTGTTGAAGAGAATTCCAAAGATCTCCCCTGTGGGGTGAGATTTCTTCCAGTCTCTGCCCTGAACGGCCGATCCCTCACTCTGAGATGGGGAGCCCCTGATTCCAGACACCCCAGCTGGGGGGAACCCCTCCCCACACCTACCCTGTCGAGCCCTGGAAGGAGTTTGAAGGTTTCAGTGAGATCTCCTCTCCTTCCTCTAAACTCATGAGAGGACGGTCCCAGTCTGCTTCCTCTCTCATCCTGGGACAAACCCCCCATCCCGGGAATCGATCCGGTGACCCTTTGCTGCACTCCCTCCGTCACCTGAACCTCCCTCAGGTGGGGAGCCCAGACCTGTCCACAATATTCCAGGTGTGGTCTCCCCCGGGCCCAGGATAATTGGAGTGAGACGTCTCTGCTCCTGGACACAACCCCTCTCGCAAGTTGTGAGAAAGCCCACGGACCGTCCCCCTCCTCACTGCTGCTCTTCCTGCAGGGGAACGTCCAGTGAGTGGTGTCCAGGGACCCCCCCCCCCAGGTCCCTCACCACACCAACACCGTTCCGTCTCTCTCTGCCTCTGTATGTGGGGTCAGTAGATCAGAGCCTTCCTCTCCCTAAACCACCCCCGCTCCCATTCCCGTATCTCTCTCTCTCTTTCTCTCTTATCGTATGCCTCGCTCATTCAATCTCTCTCGTCATACTTTTTTAGTGTGTTCAGCTCTGCCTCTGCTTTCCTGTCTCCCTTCCTCTTCCCCACCCGTCTCCCTCCCCAACCTACCCCCTTCTCTTCCCCACCCCCACTCCCTTCCTCACTCCCTTCCCCACACCTCTCCCACCCTACCCCTCTCTTCCTCCCCACCCTCTCCCTCCTCATCCCTCTCCCCTCCTCTCTTCCGCACCACCCAACCCTCCCCTATATCTCTCTCCATCCCCACCCCTTTCTCCCTCCCCCCACCCTCTCCATCCCCACCCCTCTCTGCCTCCCCACTCCTCTCTTCCTCACCACCCATCTCTCCCCTATCGCTCTCTCCATCCCCACCCCTCTCTCCCCCTCACCCCCACAACCCTCCATCCACACCGCTCTCTCCCTACCCCACCCATCACTGTCCCACACGGACCTTGGAGACCATGCAGAATCCCGCTCCAGACCAGGAGACACATCGGATGCCGTCTCATTGTGGAGAGGCTGGGCTTGTTCTGAGTGCCTCTGTGAATCAGGCAACAGCCCCTCCCCTCGGCCCACCCCTCCGACTCTCCTCTTAGTCCTCCCTCCTCTTCCATGCCCTCCACTCACGCTCTCTGCTCGACAACTCTATTGCTCTCTCTGCATCATCACCCCATCTGTAGCTGCGTCTCCTCTGCCCCCTGGAACATAAGAGGCTGAGGAGTGACCAATCAGAGGTTTATAAAACCGTGAGGGTTGTACAAGTCTTTTCACCAGGGAAGGGGAGTTTAAAACCAGAGGACATAGGGTTAAAGTGAGAAGGGGAAGATTTAAAAGAGAACTGAGGGCAAACCTTTCCACACTGAGGGCATGGGTGTGTGGAACAGCTGCCGGAGGAGGTGGCAGATTGCATCTCCCCCCCCCCTCCCCCCCTCCGCCACTCTAACACACCAGAACCATGATGCACCAGAACCTGTCACCGTATGTAATATCGCCGCATACATTCTCTCCATATCTGCAATCCCTCCAGCCAGACCTCCCCTCCCTATCTGTGTAACCAGCTCCCTGTACTTGTCATAGACACAAAATGCTGGAGCGTCTCAGTCAGAAGTCTGAAGAAGGGTCTCGACCCGAAACGTCACCCATGCCTTCTCGCCAGAGATGCTGCCTGTCCCGCTGAGTTTCTCCAGCGTTTTGTGTCTATCTTCGGTGTAAACAAGCATCTGCAGTTCTTTCCTACCGTGTACCCCTCTCTACTCAGAAACCCCCGGCAGATCCTCCCTATCTATAACCCCCTCCAGCACCCAACCGCTCACTATCTCTATCCCCTCCAGCCACTAAACCCCACCCTACAGTATCTCAAACCCCATCTACCTCTAGCTCTTGCCGTCACCCGACACTCCTCTCTCCCAAAGCTGTTTGGCTGGGTTGCTAATTACATTCCGATCCGCCCCGCCTCTTCCTCGGCTGAATCAAGCTGTTCACCAGAGCCTTTGGACTTTCCACGGTCAGTGTGTGGTGGCAATGGGTTCAACAGGTGAGGCTCCTGCACTCATGCGATGCCCCGACCCTTCCTCACTGTGGGGTGGGGAGGGGGAAAGGGAGAGGGGGATAGAAGAGGGGAGTGGGAGGGGGGGGGGGGAGAGAGGCGCCAGCAATGGCTGCATCGCCAACAGCCTGTCTGCCCCTTCCTTCTTTATTGTTTTGATAGCATGCGTTAAATGCATGTTGTTTGTGTTCTTTAGCTTGTTTTATAGGGAGTGGGCGGGGTTGGGGGAAACTGTTTTTGTTAAATCTTTTACCACGGAGATGTGATGCGGACTTACCATCGCGGAGCTACAAGCCGCAGGCGCTGCGGCCGCCCCAACGGACGGTTCGACTGCTCCGACCGCGGGAAAATAAAGAGGAAGAAGTTTGGACTTTATTGCCTCCCATCACATGGAGGAATGTGGGGAATCTGCTGTGGTGGATGTTTATGGTGACTTTTATGTAGTTGTTTGTCTTGGGTTTTTTTGCATGACTGTATGGTAATGACTGTACCTTAATTGGCACACGTGACAATAAAAGACATTTGACTGGGAGAGGGGTGAAGGGGAATGGGAATCTCACGTTGACTGATCTTGTTTGTCTCATTTTCTCCCCCTCTCTCTCCCCTCCCTCGTCACCCTCTCTTCCTCCCCGTCTCCCCCCCTATTTTACTCCACTTTCTCACCCCCCTCCCTCTCCCCTTTCCTCTCCCTCAATTTCTCTACCCTGTCCTTCTTTCCCTCTCCTCGCTTTCATTTTCCACTCTCTCTTGCCCCCTCTCCCCCCTTCACTCATCGCTCCCCCGTCGCTCCCTCACTCCTCCACTCCCCTCCCTCGCTTCCCCTTCCCTCGTCCCTTGCTCATTCCATCGCTTGCCTCCGCCTCCCTCGCACCCCCTTCTCCTCCCTCGTTCCCCTCCCTTCTCTCTTGTCTCCTCCCTCTCCTCTTTCCCTCCCTCCCTTTCTTGCTCTCCCCGATCCCTCTTCCCCCCCCCCCTGAGCGGTTGCCCCACTGCCCCCAGCGAGCGAGATTACTTGTGAACAGCTGGAGGGGATGATGGTGGATGGCAGGGTGCCCATCTTCGATGTCCGTAACCCGAACGAGGTGGAAAAGGGGCAGGATAGTTGGATCTGTCAACATTCCAGGTGCAGAGATTGGGAGAGGGTTTAACTGAATGGGTTAAAAGAGAATAAGTGGAGGGATGAAACTTGTGATACCAGTCCTGGCCTCTGGCGACAGATGCTCGGGTGGGGGTGGGTGGTTAAGATCGTGGGCCGGCCGGGGTGCGCGATCTCGCTTCTGAGCTACCTGCTGCCTCCTCTCCGTGCCGTGCGAGTGCAGCTGGCAGAGGCGGTGTTAACCCTTACTCTGCCTCTCCCCTGCAGTCGACAAGCTGAATGACGCCTTCTCCCTGGACGCGGAGAAGTTTCAGGACCAGTTTGGGGTGGAGAAGCCGGAATTGGAATCGACGCTCGTGTTTTACTGCAGGTTGGGGCGCCGAGGGAGCACGGCAGTGACGATCGCCCGGGATCTGGGCTACACCAGGTGGGTGGTCCGAGAGAGGGGGAGCCCTCCTTCCCCGTCCCGTCACACACTCCCGGGGTGAAGCTCCATCCACACGGTCCCGTCACACACTCCAGGGTCATTTAGTGCTGTGTTCTCTATTTAGGGCCTTGAATCTAATTGGTGGTTTCCAGAAGTGGACTGGCGAAGACTAGGCTGTGAATGCGGAACGTGAGGATGTTTCCCTGACAGCATCGTCCGTGGCAACGGGTCACTGGAACCAGGAAATTGGCAAAGAATTATAACTTGCTCAGGGACAGGGTGTGGGGTTACTTCATTGTATGTTGTGTAGGAATTTAGGGTTGAGGGTTGGTGTTGGGTTCTAGGCTTAGGGAGTGAAGATTTAGTGGTTGGGAGTCGGTGGCTGTTGCAGGCTTGGGGTAAATGTTTAAGGGTTGGGCGCTTTGCCAGGATTTAGGGTTAATGGGGGTTGGCGGCGCCAGTGTTTAGGGGTGAAGGGTTGGCAGTGCCGGGGTATTGGGTTTAAAGATTGGCAGTCAGGGTTTAGGGGTTGGAGGCTGGCACAGGGGTTAGGGGTGAAGGGTTGATCCCAGTTTCACGTTTGGGAGAGATCACCTTCCGTTTAAAGCGGAAACACACGAGTCTGCCGGTGCTGGAATCTGGAGCAAGGAGTGACCTGCTGGAGGAAGGCAGCGGGAGGAGATGCAGGTTCGCATCGGGAGCGTCAGTGTTTATGTATGGAGGGGTTGGTGATGGGGGGTGGGTGGAGAGCTCACAGGCGGGTGGGGGTGAGGCTGAGGCCATACTTGGGGCGTCCTTGAAAGTTTGGGATAGGTTGGGGCTGAGTGGCCTCCTGCGGATAATACTGGTGCCACAACTAATGGAGGATGGTCGGCAGTGCAGCGCAGACTGAGAGCTTTCTCCCACGTCACCGGTACCACTGTCAGCCAGGACGGCGATCGCTCGGGTGGGGGGGGGGGGGCGGCGGCTGAAATAAACGCAAGCTTAGGATGTTAATAAAAAATAACATTGTGTGCAAACACCCATGGTTTCGACTGTATCTCGTCGTTTAACAGGTTGGAGGGAGGGGAAGGGTAAGAGGACAGAGAGAGGGAGGGTGTGAAGCTGAAAGAGGGAGAGAGAGAAAAAGTAAGAGTGTCAGGGAAAGTGAGGGGGGGGGGAGCAAGTGTTGGAGAAAGAGGGAAAGCGAGGAACAACGTGAGGGAGAGAGAGTGTGGAGGCCAGTGACGATGGAGAGTTAAAGAATGCACCTGCCCTTCAGGCCGCATTTAGAGTATTATATTCCGTTTTTGCCACTCTGCGATAGGAAGTATGCCATTAAACTGGAAAGAGTGCAGAGAAGATTTACGAGGATGTTGCCAGGACTCAAGGTCCTGATCTACAGGGAGAGGTTGGGCAGACTTGAACTTTATCCTTTGGAGCGTGAGGATGAAGGATGATGTTATAGAGGTGTATAAGATAATGAGGGAATAGATGGGATGAATGCAGAGTCTTTTACCCAGAATAGGGGAATGGAGAACCAGAGGACATAGGTTTAAGGTGAGGGGGGGGGGATTTAATAGGAACCTGAGGGGAAACTTGTTCACACAGAGGGTGGAGGATATATGGAATAAGCAGCCAGAGAAGGTAGTTGGGATAGACATGGACAGGTACAAGGATAGGAAGGGATGAGAGTGGGGGGAAATGGGACTAGTTTAGATGGGGTGCCTTGGTGGCATGAATGAGTTGGGCTGAAGGGCCTGTTTTGGTGCTGAGAGAGAGGGATGGAGAGTGAGAACTAATGAGAAAGAGCGAGAGGGAATGAGAAAAAGGACATAGGAGGTAGAGTGCATTGATGAGGTAGTGATAAACGGGGGAGGGGAGGAGAGAGAGAGAAAGAATGAGAATGTTCAACTGGGGTAAGGTAAATTTTGAGGGTATGAGAGAAGGTCTCAAGTTGACTGGAGCAGGTTATAAGAGAGGAAAGGAACATCAGCCAAGTGGGATGTTTTTAAAAGTGTACTGAAGAAAGCTCAGGATGTGTACGTCCCTGGTAGAGTGAAGGGCAAAGCAGGCAAACGTAAGGAAGCTTGGCTGACGAGGGAAATTGAGACGTTAATCAAAAACAAGAAGGAGTTGAGGGAGCACCACCTGATATTATGCCTCTGCCAGTAGAATTTTGGCGGGTGGTACAGTTCCTCCATGCCGGTCTCCTCTCCCATGACTCCCGGCCACTGACTGAGGCGTTTTCTCCTGGCGGGTGATGGTCAGCTCTGATTGGTGGGCCGAAGGGCCTGTTTGCCTGCTGTAGCACAATGTGGCCCACTGACCACCTCAGTCCCTCCAGCACCACCAGCTTTGTATTGGACACAGGAAGAGGTCCCCTTAGTCCAAGGTCTTCCTTCTCCAATGGGAACAATGGGAACGTGGACCTGTGCTGTTCTATGTTATAAACCCCCTGATTAGAAAGTGGGATAACATAGAAGTAGTGTGGAGGGGATGAATAGTCCGCGTGGACTTGGTGTTCACATACTGTGTTCTCTAAACTAAACTAATTGGATACCAGTGTGCCACCAAGTCCTGGCGAGCTATAACCCCCATCCCCAGCCCGAATCCCTGGATCAGACCGCAGCCCCCAGCTAATTTCCCGGTGTGTTGATGGGAATGTCTCTGTGGAATCTGCAGTCTCCCCCTCTCTGTCCCTCTGCTTGTCTCCCGCCTGGCTGCCCAAATACAGACAGTCACTGTCCTGCCGTGACCAACTCAGCACAGGGCTGTGAACCAGATCTTTCTCCCTCCCTCACACTCTCTCTCCCTCCCCCCCTCTATCTTTTGTTTTATTTCTCTCTGCACCAACCCCACATCCCTCGATTCCTCAACATCCCAAACCTTACGATCTGTCCTGAATATCCTCAGTGACCGTGTCCCCACAGCCTTTGTTGAAGAGAATTCCAAAGATCTCCCCTGTGGGGTGAGATTTCTTCCAGTCTCTGCCCTGAACGGCCGATCCCTCACTCTGAGATGGGGAGCCCCTGGTTCCAGACACCCCAGCTGGGGGGAACCCCTCCCCACACCCACCCTGTCGAGCCCTGGAAGGAGTTTGAAGGTTTCAGTGAGATCTCCTCTCCTTCCTCTAAACTCATGAGAGGACGGTCCCAGTCTGCTTCCTCTCTCATCCTGGGACAAACCCCCCATCCCGGGAATCGATCCGGTGACCCTTTGCTGCACTCCCTCCGTCACCTGAACCTCCCTCAGGTGGGGAGCCCAGACATGTCCACAATATTCCAGGTGTGGTCTCCCCCGGGACAAGGATAATTGGAGTGAGACGTCTCTGCTCCTGGACACAAACCCTCTCGCAGTGAAAGCCCACGGACCGTCCCCCTCCTCACTGCTGCTCTTCCTGCAGGGGAACGTCCAGTGAGTGGTGTCCAGGGACCCCCCCCCCAGGTCCCTCACCACACCAACACCGTTCCGTCTCTCTCTGCCTCTGTATGTGGGGTCAGTAGATCAGAGCCTTCCTCTCCCTAAACCACCCCCGCTCCCATTCCCGTATCTCTCTCTCTTTCTCTCTTATCGTATGCCTCGCTCTCTCGTCATACTTTTTTAGTGTGTTCTGCTCTGCCTCTGCTTTCCTGTCTCCCTTCCTCTTCCCCACCCGTCTCCCTCCCCCACCTACCCCCGTCTCTTCCCCACCCCCACTCCCTTCCTCACTCCCTTCCCCACACCTCTCCCACCCTACCCCTCTCTTCCTCCCCACCCTCTCCCTCCTCATCCCTCTCCCCTCCTCTCTTCCGCACCACCCATCCCTCCCCTATATCTCTCTCCATCCCCACCCCTTTCTCCCTCCCCCCACCCTCTCCATCCCCACCCCTCTCTGCCTCCCCACTCCTCTCTTCCTCACCACCCATCTCTCCCCTATCCCTCTCTCCATCCCCACCCCTCTCTCCCCCTCACGGCCACAACCCTCCATCCACACCGCTCTCTCCCTACCCCACCCCTCACTGTCCCACACGGACCTTGGAGACCATGCAGAATCCCGCTCCAGACCAGGAGACACATCGGATGCCGTCTCATTGTGGAGAGGCTGGGCTTGTTCTGAGTGCCTCTGTGAATCAGGCAACAGCCCCTCCCCTCGGCCCACCCCTCCGACTCTCCTCTTAGTCCTCCCTCCTCTTCCATGCCCTCCACTCACGCTCTCTGCTCGACAACTCTATTGCTCTCTCTGCATCATCACCCCATCTGTAGCTGCGTCTCCTCTGCCCCCCTGGAACATAAGAGGCTGAGGAGTGACCAATCAGAGGTTTATAAAACCATGAGGGTTGTACAAGTCTTTTCACCAGGGAAGGGGAGTTTAAAACCAGAGGACATAGGGTTAAAGTGAGAAGGGGAAGATTTAAAAGAGAACTGAGGGCAAACCTTTCCACACTGAGGGCATGGGTGTGTGGAACAGCTGCCGGAGGAGGTGGCAGATTGCATCTCCCCCCCCCCCCTCCCCCCCTCCGCCACTCTAACACACCAGAACCATGATGCACCAGAACCTGTCACCGTATGTAATATCGCCGCATACATTCTCTCCATATCTGCAATCCCTCCAGCCCGACCTCCCCTCCCTATCTGTGTAACCAGCTCCCTGTACTTGTCATAGACACAAAATGCTGGAGCGTCTCAGTCAGAAGTCTGAAGAAGGGTCTCGACCCGAAACGTCACCCATGCCTTCTCGCCAGAGATGCTGCCTGTCCCGCTGAGTTTCTCCAGCGTTTTGTGTCTATCTTCGGTGTAAACAAGCATCTGCAGTTCTTTCCTACCGTGTACCCCTCTCTACTCAGAAACCCCCGGCAGATCCTCCCTATCTATAACCCCCTCCAGCACCCAACCGCTCACTATCTCTAATCCCCTCCAGCCACTAAACCCCACCCTACAGTATCTCAAACCCCATCTACCTCTAGCTCTTGCCGTCACCCGACACTCCTCTCTCCCAAAGCTGTTTGGCTGGGTTGCTAATTACAATCCGATCCGCCCCGCCTCTTCCTCGGCTGAATCAAGCTGTTCACCAGAGCCTTTGGACTTTCCACGGTCAGTGTGTGGTGGCAATGGGTTCAACAGGTGAGGCTCCTGCACTCATGCGATGCCCCGACCCTTCCTCACTGTGGGGTGGGGAGGGGAAAGGGAGAGGGGGATAGAAGAGGGGAGTGGGAGGGGGGGGGGGGAGAGGCGCCAGCAATGGCTGCATCGCCAACAGCCTGTCTGCCCCTTCCTTCTTTATTGTTTTGATAGCATGCGTTAAATGCACGTTGTTTGTGTTCTTTAGCTTGTTTTATAGGGAGTGGGCGGGGTTGGGGGAAACTGTTTTTGTTAAATCTTTTACCACGGAGATGTGATGCGGACTTACCATCGCGGAGCTACAAGCCGCAGGCGCTGCGGCCGCCCCAACGGACGGTTCGACTGCTCCGACCGCGGGAAAATAAAGAGGAAGAAGTTTGGACTTTATTGCCTCCCATCACATGGAGAAATGTGGGGAATCTGCTGTGGTGGATGTTTATGGTAACTTTTATGTAGTTGTTTGTCTTGGTTTTTTTTGCATGACTGTATGGTAATGACTGTACCTTAATTGGCACACGTGACAATAAAAGACATTTGACTGGGAGAGGGGTGAAGGGGAATGGGAATCTCACGTTGACTGATCTTGTTTGTCTCATTTTCTCCCCCTCTCTCTCCCCTCCCTCGTCACCCTCTCTTCCTCCCCGTCTCCCCCCCCCCTATTTTACTCCACTTTCTCACCCCCCTCCCTCTCCCCTTTCCTCTCCCTCCATTTCTCTACCCTGTCCTTCTTTCCCTCTCCTCGCTTTCATTTTCCACTCTGGCAGAGGCGGTGTTAACCCTTACTCTGCCTCTCCCCTGCAGTCGACAAGCTGAATGATGCCTTCTCCCTGGACGCGGAGAAGTTTCAGGACCAGTTTGGGGTGGAGAAGCCGGAATTGGAATCGACGCTCGTGTTTTACTGCAGGTTGGGGCGCCGAGGGAGCACGGCAGTGACGATCGCCCGGGATCTGGGCTACACCAGGTGGGTGGTCCGAGAGAGGGGGAGCCCTCCTTCCCCGTCCCGTCACACACTCCCGGGGTGAAGCTCCATCCACACGGTCCCGTCACACACTCCAGCGTCATTTAGTGCTGTGTTCTCTATTTAGGGCCTTGAATCTAATTGGTGGTTTCCAGAAGTGGACTGGCGAAGACTAGGCTGTGAATGCGGAACGTGAGGATGTTTCCCTGACAGCATCGTCCGTGGCAACGGGTCACTGGAACCAGGAAATTGGCAAAGAATTATAACTTGCTCAGGGACAGGGTGTGGGGTTACTTCATTGTATGTTGTGTAGGAATTTAGGGTTGAGGGTTGGTGTTGGGTTCTAGGCTTAGGGAGTGAAGATTTAGTGGTTGGGAGTCGGTGGCTGTTGCAGGCTTGGGGTAAATGTTTAAGGGTTGGGCGCTTTGCCAGGATTTAGGGTTAATGGGGGTTGGCGGCGCCAGTGTTTAGGGGTGAAGTGTTGGCTGTGCCGGGGTATTGGGTTTAAAGATTGGCAGTCAGGGTTTAGGGGTTGGAGGCTGGCACAGGGGTTAGGGGTGAAGGGTTGATCCCAGTTTCACGTTTGGGAGAGATCACCTTCCGTTTAAAGCGGAAACACACGAGTCTGCCGGTGCTGGAATCTGGAGCAAGGAGTGACCTGCTGGAGGAAGGCAGCGGGAGGAGATGCAGGTTCGCATCGGGAGCGTCAGTGTTTATGTATGGAGGGGTTGGTGATGGGGGGTGGGTGAGAGCTCACAGGCGGGTGGGGGTGAGGCTGAGGCCATACTTGGGGCGTCCTTGAAAGTTTGGGATAGGTTGGGGCTGAGTGGCCTCCTGCGGATAATACTGGTGCCACAAGTAATGGAGGATGGTCGGCAGTGCAGCGCAGACTGAGAGCTTTCTCCCACGTCACCGGTACCACTGTCAGCCAGGACGGCGATCGCTCGGGTGGGGGGGGGGGGGGGGGCGCGGCTGAAATAAACGCAAGCTTAGGATGTTAATAAAAAAATAACATTGTGTGCAAACACCCATGGTTTCGACTGTATCTCGTCGTTTAACAGGTTGGAGGGAGGGGAAGGGTAAGAGGACAGAGAGAGGGAGGGAGTGAAGCTGAAAGAGGGAGAGAGAGAAAAAGTAAGAGTGTCAGGGAAAGTGAGGGGGGGGGGCAAGTGTTGGAGAAAGAGGGAAAGCGAGGAACAACGTGAGGGAGAGAGAGTGTGGAGGCCAGTGACGATGGAGAGTTAAAGAATGCACCTGCCCTTCAGGCCGCATTTAGAGTATTATATTCCGTTTTTGCCACTCTGCGATAGGAAGTATGCCATTAAACTGGAAAGAGTGCAGAGAAGATTTACGAGGATGTTGCCAGGACTCAAGGTTCTGATCTACAGGGAGAGGTTGGGCAGACTTGAACTTTATCCTTTGGAGCGTGAGGATGAAGGATGATGTTATAGAGGTGTATAAGATAATGAGGGGAATAGATGGGATGAATGCAGAGTCTTTTACCCAGAATAGGGGAATGGAGAACCAGAGGACATAGGTTTAAGGTGAGGGGGAGGGGGATTTAATAGGAACCTGAGGGGAAACTTGTTCACACAGGGTGGAGGATATATGGAATAAGCAGCCAGAGAAGGTAGTTGGGATAGACATGGACAGGTACAGGGATAGGAAGGGATGAGAGTGGGGGGAAATGGGACTAGTTTAGATGGGGTGCCTTGGTGGCATGGATGAGTTGGGCTGAAGGGCCTGTTTTGGTGCTGAGAGAGAGGGATGGAGAGTGAGAACTAATGAGAAAGAGCGAGAGGGAATGAGAAAAAGGACATAGGAGGTAGAGTGCATTGATGAGGTAGTGATAAACGGGAGGGAGGGGGAGAGAGAGAAAGAATGAGAATGTTCAACTGGGGTAAGGTAAATTTTGAGGGTATGAGAGAAGGTCTCAAGTTGACTGGAGCAGGTTATAAGAGAGGAAAGGAACATCAGCCAAGTGGGATGTTTTTAAAAGTGTACTGAAGAAAGCTCAGGATGTGTACGTCCCTGGTAGAGTGAAGGGCAAAGCAGGCAAACGTAAGGAAGCTTGGCTGACGAGGGAAATTGAGACGTTAATCAAAAACAAGAAGGAGTTGAGGGAGCACCACCTGATATTATGCCTCTGCCTGTAGAATTTTGGTGGGTGGTACAGTTCCTCCATGCCGGTCTCCTCTCCCATGACTCCCGGCCACTGACTGAGGCGTTTTCTCCTGGCGGGTGATGGTCAGCTCTGATTGGTGGGCCGAAGGGCCTGTTTGCCTGCTGTAGCACAATGTGGCCCACTGACCACCTCAGTCCCTCCAGCACCACCAGCTTTGTATTGGACACAGGAAGATGTCCCCTTAGTCCAAGGTCTTCCTTCTCCAATGGGAACAATGGGAACCTGGACCATGCCCATTCCCCGGGCGTGGCAAGCAGTCACAACGCAAAACTCTCTGACCTTCTCCTGCCTCCTCTGATCAGATCGAACCAACCTCCGCTCCATGTCTGCCAATCTATTATAGAGTCATACAAAATGGAAACAGGACCTTCAGCCCAACTTGCCCACACCGACCAACATGTCCCATCTACACTTGTCTCACCTGCCTGCGTTTCACCCCTATCCATCTAAACCTGTCCTGTCTAAATATTACTTGAAACGTTCCAATAGTACCTGCCTCATCTACCTCCTTCGGCAGCTCGTTCTTTACACCACCACACTTTTTGTAAAAAAATATCACCCCTCAGGTTCCGATTAAATCTTCCCCTTCCCACCCCACCCCCCCCCCCCCCCCCCCTTCACCTTAAAAACCTGTGACCTCTGGTTCTCAATCCCACTACTCTGGGCAATAGACCCGATCTATTGCTATCGTGAATTTGTACACCAAAGAATTATTTCAGCCCCTCGAGTCCTGCCAACTTCCTCGTAAATCTTCTCTGTACCCTTTCCAGCTCGACAACATTTTCCCCATAACATGGTGCCCAAACCTCAACACGATGCTCTAAACGTGGCCTCACCAATGTCTTATATAACTGCAACATGACCTCCCAACTTCTACACACAATATTTTTAAGAAGGAACTGCAGATGCTGGAAAATCGAAGGTAGACAAAAATGCTGGAGAACTCAGCGGGTGAGGCAGCATCTATGGAGTGAAGGAAATAGGCAACGTTTCGGGTCAAAGAAGGGTTTGAAGAAGGGTTTTGACCCGAAACGTTGCCTATTTCCTTCACTCCATAGATCCTGCCTCACCCGCTGAGTTTCTCCAGCATTTTTGTCTTCCTTCTATACGCAATACTCTGACTGATGAAGGCCAATGTGCCGTAAGCCTTTCTTGACCCTATCAACCTGTGATGCCACTTTCAAGGAACTACTGTATGTACCTGCACTCTTAGATCCCTCTGCTCTACAATACCCCCCAGAGGCCTACCATCCACTGTGCAGATCCTGCCTATGTTAGACTGCCCAAAATGCAACACCTCTCATTTCTCTGTCTAGTGGGGTTGCAAGTTAGGTCATCGGGTCAAAGGGCGTGACGCACGGAGCAGTTCAATCAGGGCCGGATTTAGATGAAGGCCCTAAGCTATTTCACTTGTGAGGCCCCCCCCCTCCCAATCCCCCACCCCCACAACTAGAGGACCATGACTACCCGACAGTGACAGTGTGACACTTTTAGATCCTACTGTATGTTGTCATTAAACAGTTGGTTTTAAAATACATATTGGATTCACCGCGGAGCGGGCGATGCCTTACCTGGATCGCCGTCTGAAGCTCTGGAGTGTTGGGCCTGCTGCTTCAACATCATGGAGCTGTGATTTGCGGAGCTCCCAGCCTCGGGCCGCGCTGATTTCAACATCCCTTTGCCGAGGGCCGCCAGCATGAATCTCCGCCCAGCTCAGCCTGTGGACTTCGGGAGCCGCGGTCTCCGGTAGGAAGTGGCCGATTCGGAAATCCAAGCCGCTGAGAATGTTCTCCCGTTCTGACGTCGGATGGTGACCCCCAAATTTCATTGCACCAATTGGTGCATGTGACAATAAGTGTCTCTTGAATTGAATCTTGAATATTAAGAAATTAATAAAGAAACTACAAGTACACTGAGAGCAAAAAAAAAAATTCTCGCCTTCTTCATAGCAAAATCATCCAGAAGTTGACCAAGCTCTGTTTGTCTAAGTTTGTCACTCTCAATGCACAGAATGCTCAGTACAGACAACCTCTCTGGAGACATTGTGGACCTTAATTCATTTTTAATTCTTTTGAGTCTTGAAATAGACCTCTCTCCCGAGCAGTTGGTGACTATTAAGCTAAGAAACAGCCGCAAGATTGCTTCCACATTAGGGAAGGCCATCTGAATTGTTTCCTTGTATATTATTTGATAAAGGTCTGTATGAGACAGAGAGTGCTCTTCTGTCTGCCTATGGCTTTGTCTCACGTACGAGTGAAAGTGCAAAAGTTCATCAGTAAGTTTCAGGTCAACATCTTCTGGGTATGCTTCCATCAACAGTTCAACACCTTGCTGAATTTATTGCATAGATGCGGTCAGATTAGCAACAAAGGAAAACTGTTGTGTAACTTCACTGTACACAGTACCTCTTCTTTTTAAATTGGTTTCAAGTGCATCTAGTATAGGAATAAAGGATTTTATCCTAAACTTATCTCTTGAAGAGAGTTTATCTAAAGCATCAGGACGAGGTGCACTTCCATAATTTCCTTGCCATTTCTTTACTCTTTGTCTCCCTGTGACAGTTCTGTAGTTAACATCTGGCAAGGTGGCCTTTGCTTGTTGCTCAAGCTCATCAAAATCTTCTCTAATTTTGCTTACAAAATCCTGAAGTGAACTGTTCAAACTTGCACAAGTACACAATAACAGTTTGGATTTCTGAATGGCTTTGTTGACCTTGTGGAAATTACCTAGCAGACCAGGTCCAAAAATGCAGCATAAACACAAATTCCAGTTCTTCCATTTTCTGCAAAAGATTGTTAGCTTGAAGCCTGGTATCACCCTTCACATTAACATCAGAGTACAAATGACTGAGGGCATCAGTGATAATGCTGTAACTTTCCAAAATAGCTTCTGTGGCTTTTGCATGTGCCTCCCATTGGGAACTATTTCTTAAGGGATTGTTCCTTATTGACAATTATATTGCAAAACCTGATTCAAATCTGAATCAAATCTGCTTGAAAAAGGCTAACATAACTAAACAAACAGGTTCACTTTTTAATAAACAGACAACTCACAAAGCAGTTTGGTAGACCAATTCAAAACTTTACTAATTATCGGCCGATGGAAGTGGCAAGGAAAACAAACCCAGCCAAGGGAGCAACACAGACACTTGGCTGTCCTCTCTCCACTTCCCTGAACACAGAATTACATGGTATTATATACTGTTGAGGCGGTTGATGTCCCGCCGGCAGTTTAAAATAAAATGGTCTAAAGCCGGAACATGGCCATGAACGGGGGTCCAAGAGAAGGGGGTCGGGAGACAGGAAAATGGATCATCAATGGGGGTGAGGACTCCTTCCCATGGAAGAACGGTGTGAGGTGGAGGCGACGGAAGAAGAGCTTCAAATCGCGGCGGGCGCGGAACTCATTGAGGTGGGGACAGAGGGGGACAAAGGTGAGGCACTACTGAGGACAGACCGTTCAGTATCTGAGAGGGGGAGGTCAGGGGGGATGGTGAACACATGACAGGGATGGGGGTTGAGGCCGGAGGAAGGCAGGTGAGTGGACTGAGGCCGAGGTGATGTCTGGTGGGGGACTGGTGGGTGGTCAGGGGGTAGGGGGGTATGAGGACTGTAGTGTGAGTGGGGTCACATGGTTTGAGGGGAATGAGGAAGACCCAGTGGAACAGCCACTGAGGTTACCAGGGTTGGGGGCTAGCACTAGGACCCAGCGCAGTCAAACTCAGGGGAGTTGGAGTCTGCAGCGTGGAAACAGCGCCACTGATGGTAGGTTTTGTAACAACGCCACTATGTCAAAGGTTTTATATACCTAGGTGGAGCGGGCCGAGGTCCCCCTAGATCTCGAGGCCCTAAGCTTAAGCTTGTCTAGCTTATACGTAAATCCGGCCCCAAGTTCAATCCTTCTGGAGGACATGGCAGCCACCGGCATACACTGTTAACACATGAAACGCGTACTTCCTTACCCGTTAAAAAACGCTGAAATTAAAAAATGTTGCGCTGTGGAGGGTAAATTTTTGTGGCGGGTGACTGAGCGCTCTGAACCAAATGCTCTAGTATCTTTGCTCTGAACCCGAGCACGGTATAATCGGCCAAAGGAGCGCATCCCTCGGGACAGCCCCCACTCTCCCCCCGGGGTCAGCGCTGTCCGGCCACTGCCGCCCTCCGCCCCAGCTCCCCCTGTGCGGCCGCACTGTCACGGGCTGTGGATTGGCAGCGCCCACACATGGGGCTGGCCTGAGCGGGACGGCGGACACACCGCCCACCCAGAGTCACTGATCATGCTGCACCGGCACTGGCACCCCGATCCCCCCCCTCCCAGCCGTGGGGACAGACAACCAGTGTGGAACCAGTCAGCGTGGAGTCCGGATGCTGGGACAGAAGGACCCGCTGTACTGGCAGCCATAGTAAGCACTTACCTGATGTTCACCTCTTACCTGACGTTCAGAGGGGAGGAGGGGAGCGTGGGAAGGGGGGGGAGGGAGTGTGCGGTGGGAGGGGGCCGTGTGGGATGGGGGGGAGGAGGGGAGCATGGGAAGATGGGAAGGAAGGGAGTGTGGGGGGGGGGGGAGAGGGAGTGTGGAGAGTAGGAGGATGTGCCGGTTGGAAGGTGGGGAGTGGAACCAGATGAGGGGTGAGGAAGTGAAGGGCAGATGGAAGCAGACTGGTGGGAGGGGGTGTGGTGCAGAATGTGAACACATTGGGAGAGCTCCGGGGTAGAACAGTGGGAGCAGGAAAATAGCACAAGGAATGAGGGTGGAAACCCCTCTCCCCTCTTGCTCATCCTCCCTCCTCCTGGAATGCCCAGAGTTATGCCCCTCCTGGTCACTCGTGGGACTGCAAGTGAGGGGGTTTTGCGCAGAACACAAGTGCTGGAGTAACAGCGAGTCAGGCGGCATCTCTGGAGAACATGGATAGGTGACGTTTCTTCAGACCGAAGAAGGGGCCCGATCGGAATCGTCGCCAAACTACGTCCAGAGACGCTGTCTGACCCGCTGAGTTACTCCAGCGCTCTGTGATTAGCAATGTTACAAATTGTTGAGATTTTAAAAATCAAGTCTGTAATTTATCCCATCAGATAAAGCATAAAAAGACGTTTAATTTGACACCTAATTCACTTTCATATATTCAGTATTAAAAGAGTTATGGCCATTTTCATACTCGGAAATTAGCATCTTGTTCCCTATTGCTTTTCCATTGACTTAACACAAAAGGTGTGATCGAGGACAGTCAAAAGCCCATAACTTTCTTAAAAATTAAGAGAACTGAAAGAAAGTCAGTTATTATAGATTGAAGCATTCTGAAACAAATATGAAACAATATTACTTATGAAATTAAAGCATATAATTAGTTAGTTACCTAATTGTAGCTAATTACAAAATTCAATTACTAGATCTAAACATCTATCAATTTCTTAAGAATAGATTAACATTTTTTAATATGCTGTGTCCAAATAACATTCACACAAGAATTCACAATATAACATAATTTTAAAATCTAATTTCCATGGATTTATAGGCCAAATGGAAGGAATTTAATGTTTAACACCTCTAAATTAATGGGCATTTAAATCATCTTGCGAGTGGGTTTTTCTGGAACGCAATCAATTGGAACGTTGCGGTTGCGGTGAATTTAAACCCGTATCGGCATGAAAAATACTGCCGGTTCGTTCGGGGAAAAAAAATTTAAATTCGCAATCTAAAATGTGAATTAAAGGCCTCTTAAGAAGCACTTTTATACATAAAATAAACGGCTTTCGTTTACCTGTCCCGTGCGTGAAATCCGTCCCCGTTGTCGGCGTTGACGGCTTTAGAAGCTGATTTTAAAATTGCTCCAGCGCTGAAATTGTCCGGCGAATAAAAATAAAAAATACACAAAAAGCCCGTCGGAACGATTCTTCAGCAAAAGCTTGCACTCCAATGAAATATAATTCAGGACAAGGTAGGAGGAACCCGCGTTTTAACCCCGCCCATCCCCTCAAAGGCGCCAAAATCGCGCACACGCCCAGTGGCAGAATTGTAGCGCCGCTGAAGGTAAGTATTGTAACATACCTACTGTGATCATCTCCCACCCGGCTCCACGCGGCTTCCCCCCCCGCCCCTCCTCTCTATCCCGAGTATCCGCTGCACACTCTATCCCGACTCATTCTTCCCTATCTCGGCTCCCCTCTGCTCCCTATACGGACCCCCCCTCCTGCATCTCTACCCCGACTCCTCCCTGTTCCAACCCCTGCTCCCTCTCTATCCCAAATCTCCCCTGCCCCTCCCCATGCTCGCGTGTGCGTGTGCATAAATATATATACATACGTCGCCCATTCTTTCTCTCCATAGATGCTGCCTCACCTGCAGAGTTACTCCAGCTTTTTTTTGTTTACTTTCGATTTTTCCAGCATCTGCAGCCAAAGATCATGGATCATCTTTGTCTGCAGCTAAGATGCTAGAGCAAGAGAATCCTTCTAAAGCATCCAATCAGCTGGGAGTTTCCAACGTTCTCTTTGTTGAGCCACCAATCAATCCAGGCCGACGTCATTGGTTGATGGGCTGAGGGCCAATCAGCAGCGAGCTTTGACCGGCTCCTTGGTCAACAGAGATCAATCCACTTGGGTCTTGCGGTTGATCATACAATCAGCTACACTTCTTCCCACCCTGCTTCCTGTAAGGACTCCATCCCCTACTCCCAATTCCTCCATCTACGCCGCATCTGCACCCAGGATGATTCCACACCAGGGCATCGGAGATGTCCTCATTCTTCAGGGAACGGGGGTTCCCCTCTTCTACCATAGATGAGGCTCTCACCAAGGTCTCTTCTATACCCCGTGACTCTACTCTCACTCCCCATCCGCCCCCCACTCGTAACAAGGGCAGAGTCCCCCTTGTCCTCACCTTCCACCCTACCAGCCGTCACGTACAACAAATAGTCCTCCGTCATTTTCGCCACCTCCAACGTGACCCAACCACTTGCCACATCTTCCCATCTCCTCCCCAGTCTGCTTTCCGCAGAGACCGCTCCCTCCGGAACTCCCTGGTCAATTCGTCCCTTCCCACCTGAACCACTCCCTCTCCAGGCACTTTCCCTTGCAACCACAAGAAATGCTACACCTGTCGCTTTACCTCCCCCCTTGACTCCATTCAAGGACCCAAGCAGTCTTTCCAGGTGTGGCAGAGGTTCACCTGCACCTCCTCCAACCTCATCTATTGCATCCGCTGCTCTAGATGTCAGCAGCTCTACATCGGTGAGACCAAGCGTAGGCTTGGCGATCACTTCGGCAAACATATCCGCTCGGTTCGCATTTTTTTTTTAAAATTTCAAAATAGACTTTATTCAGGTAATAAATATACACAATACGTGAACCGTGCGAAAAATTCATCCAACATTTTCGGAGGCTATACAAATTGTTCAATAGAGTCTATATACATTGCTCAAATTTCACAAATCTGTCCCCCACCCTTACCACTCATGTGGCCCCCTGGCATGGGATACCTTCCCTTATTTTGAGGGGTGTCTCCACCATACCGTGCCCCCATGTCCAGCAGCGGAAGGACCCTAGACTGTGGTCCTCCCCCACAGAGCCTTGGCGTTGGCTGCACCAAGCTTCAGTGCGTCCCTCAGCACGTACTCCTGCAGTCTGCAGCGGGCCTGTCAGCATCATTCCCTGACGGACATCTCGCTCTGTTGGGTGGTGAACAACGCCCGGGCAGACCAAAGAGCGTCTTTCACCGAGTTGATGACCTTCCAGCAGCACTCGATGTCAGTCTCTGAATGTGTCCCTGGGAACAATCCGTAAATCACAGAGTCCGCTGTGACGGAGCTGTTCGGGATAAAGCATGCCAGGGATCCTTGCATACTTCTCCAGACTCTCTTTGCAAATCCACACTCTGCGAAGAGGTGGGCAACCGTCTCCTCTCCATAGCAGCCGTCCCGAGGGCAGCGTGCACTGGTAGTAAGGTTCCGACGTTGCAGGAAGGATCTGACTGGGAGGGCTCCCCTCACTGCCACCCAAGCCAGGTCTTGGTGCTTGTTGGTGAGTTCTGGCGATGAGGCATTTTGCCACACAAGCTGGGCAGTCTGCTCTGGGAACCACGCCACCAGATCCATCGAGTCCTTTCCCTGCAGTGCTTGCAGGACGTTCCGTGCTGACCAGTGCCCAATGGACATGTGGTCAAAGGTGTTGGTCCGGAAGAACCTTTCCACGAACGACAGATGGGGCGGCAATGTCCAGCTGACAGGCACATTACATGGCTTCTGCGCCAGGCCCATCCTTCGCAACACCAGGAACAAGTAGAACCTCATCAGGTAGTGACACTTGGTGCCCACGTGCCTTGGCTCTACACTCCGCCTGATGCAGCCACACGCGAAGGTGGCCATCAGGTTGAGGGCGACGTTGGGCACGCATTTACCCCCATTGTCTGCAGACTTGTGCATTGTGGCCCGTCACACCCAGTCTATCCTCGACCCCCAGATGAACAGGAAGACGGCCCGGGTGATCCCTGTGGCGTAGGAGGGAGGGACAGGCCACACTTGCGCCAAGTACAGCAGCCCCGAGAGCACCTCACACCTGATGACCAAATTTTTTCCCGTTATGAAGAGGGAGCGTTGCCTCCACAGCTCCAGCTTCTTCCCCACCTTGGCTATCCGCTCCAGCCAATTCTTGTTACACGCCTCAGCCCCCCCGAACCAGGTCCCCAGCACCTTCAAGAAGTCAGGCTTGATGGTGAAGGGGACGGAAGATCGTTCGTGCCAGTTACCAAAGAGCATGGCCTCGCTCTTCCTGCGGTTCACCCTGGCTCCCGTGGCCGACTCAAACTGGTCGCAGATATTGATCAATCTGCAGACCGACCCTGGCTCCGAGCAGAAGACGGTGACATCGTCCATGAACAGGGAGGTTTCGACCTGAGTGCCCCCACTGCCTGGCAATGTCACTCCTCTTATGCTCGCATCCTTCCTGATGGACTCGGCAAAGGGTTCAATACAGCAGACAAACAAGACAGGAGTGAAAGGGCAACCCTGCCTGACTCCAGACCTGACGGGGAAGCTGTCTGATTCCCACCCATTGATATGGACTGCACTACAGATATTGGTGTAGAGTTTGATCCAATTTCGGATTTCCTCCCGAAAACCCATTTTGGAGAGCACGTCCCTCATGTACGTGTGCAATATCCTGTCGAAGGCCTTCTCCTGGTTCAAGCTGACTAGGCAGGCATCCACCCAGCTGTCCTGCATGTAGGCAATGGTATCTCTCAGCCCTAGGTTGTCTGAGATTTTCCTGCCAGGTACAGCACAGGTTTGGATCACCTGTCCCAAAGCAGACTTGACCAGGTTGGCGATGGCCTTTGACAGGATCTTGTAATCTACATTCAACAATGTGATGGGTCTCCAATTCCTTATATCCTTCACCTCCCCCTTCTGCTTGTAGATTAGGGTGATGCTGCCCTTCCTCATGGAGTCTGACATGCTGCCGGCTAGAAGCATGTCATTGTACACTTCCAGCAGGTCCGGGCCCACCCAGTCCCACAGAATACAACTCGGCCGGTAAGCCATCGCTTCCGGGAGTTTTACTCGAATCAAAGGAACGGATGGAGCCAGTCATCTCCTCTAGGGTCAGTGGTTGGTCCAGACTCTCCCGCTTGCTGTCCTCCAAGACCTCCGTGATAGAGGACAGGAAGTTCTGGGAGGCGGTGCTGTCTGTGGCCTTTTTGTCATATAAATCTGTGTAAAAGGATTTGCAGATCCTCAGTATGTTCATCTGCGAGGATGTTACCGAGCCGTCCTCCTCCCTAAGGCTGTTCATCACAGAGCTCCCCCTGTGAACCTTATGGAAGAAGAAGCGTGAGCACGTCTCATCCTGCTCCACATGGCGGACCCTGGATCGGAAGATGATCTTGGAGGATTCAGAGGTAAAGAGCCGAGCTTGCCAGTCCTTCACCTCTCTATGTTCCTCCCTCACATCCACCCCTCTCGACTGCAGAAGGAGCAGTTACTGCAAATCTGTCTGGAGTTGACACAATTCCCTCTGACTCTGTCTTGCTCTCTGAACCCCATTCAACTATGAAGAACCTCTTAATGTTCTCCTTGGTTGCTTCCCACCAGAGTGGCAGGGAGTCAAAGATGCATGGTCCCTCTTTAGCTCTTCAACGTTCTCTGGGGTCAACAGCTTCATATTTAACTTCCACGTCCCTCTGCCTGCCTTCCGGTCCTCCTGTAGGTGACAGGAAGCCTGAAGGAGGCAGTGGTCAGAAAAGAATACTGGCGTGAGGTCGGTGTGTCTGACCGTGACGGCCTTTTTCGTGAAGACGAAGTCTATCCGGGACCTGACTGAACCGTCCGATCTCGACCAGGTGAAACGTGGCTGGGACCCGCCTGCAGGGTTGCTGAAGGCGTCGTGCAGCTTTGCATCTTTGACCGTCTCCATCAGGAACTTGGACGTGCTGTCCAGTCTGTTGTCGGCACTGCCGGATCGTCCAGCCGCATCAATGATGCAGTTGAAGTCACCGGCCAGAACGAGCTGCCGGGACGTGGCCAGCAGCGGTGGGAGCTGCTGGAGAACGGCCAGCCACTCGCTCTGCATGGGTGAGGCATACACTTTAATCAGCCGGAGCGGAGAACCACGGTACATAACATCCACCACGAGGAGACGCCCCCCCCAACCACCTCCCTGACCTCAGTGATGTCGAAGTTCCCTCCCCGCAGCAAGATCCCCAGACCAGAAGCGCGACAGTCATTGCCCCCCAACCACACCAGCAGTCCGTGGGGCGACCATCGTGACCACCTCCGATAGCAGCGGACGTGTGGCAGCTCGCACTCCTGCCGAAAAGTCACGTCTGCCTTAACCTTGGCCAGGTACTGCAAGGCATTTACACATCGCGCAGTGCTCTTCACACTGCGCACGTTTAAAGATGCCAGTTTAAGCTCCATTGTCTTTAGAGTCACTGACCATTCTCTTGTCCCCTCATGCCCACCGCTTTGGTGAATTGCCGCACCTTTCCTGGGCTCAGGTACTGGGTGCCGGCATCCTCAAGGAGGTGGGTTTCCTGTGGCGTAACCAGAGGTGTCGTTGGGGGGACCTATTTGTTCCACCCCCTTCTGGACGCACCACCCTCTTCATCTCCTGTAGCTGGGGCCCATCGGCCGCTGCACTGCTCCCGGCATCCCGGAGCTGGGGCCCATCGGCCGCTGCACTGCTCCCGGCATCCCAGAGCTGGGTCCGCTCGGTTCGCAATAACCAACCTGATCTCCCGGTGGCTCAGCACTTCAACTCCCCCCTCCCATTCCGAATCCGATCTTTCTGTCCTCGGCCTCCTCCATGGCCAGAGTGAGGACCACCGTAAATTGGAGGAGCAGCACCTCATATTTCGCTTGGGCAGTTTGCACCCTAGCGGTATGAACATTGACTTCTCTAATTTCAGGTAGTCCTTACTTTAGGTATGTTACAAAACTTACCTTCAGTCGCGCTGTAATTCTGCCACTGGCCGTGTGCGCGATTTTGGCGCCTTTAAGGGGGGGCGGGGTTAAAACACGGGTTTCTCCTCCCTTGTCCTGGTTATTATTTTGTTGGAGTACAAGCGTTTGCTGAAGAATCGTTCCTAGTGGCGTTTTGTGTATTTTTTATTTTTATTAAATCGTCAATGTCAGCGCTAGAGTAATTTTAAAAGCAGCTCCTGAAGAGTCAACGCCGACAACGGGGACGGATTTCACACATGGGACAGGTAAACAAAAGTGGTTTCTTTAAATGTATAAAAGTGCTTCTTAAGAAGTCTTTAATTCACATTTTTTCATGCGACACGGTGATATTATTCCCCGAATTAACGGCAGTATTTTTCTTGCCAATACGGGGTTAAATTCACTGCAAATCAACGTTGCAAAAGATCACGTTCCAGAAATCCTCACTCACAAGATGATTCAAATGCCCATTAATTTACAGGTATTAAACATTCAATTCCTTCCATTTGGCCTGTAAATTCACGAAAATTAGATTTAAAAATTATGTTATATTGTGAATTATTGTGTGAATGTTATTTGGACACTTAGGCTATTTAAAAATGTTAATCTATTCTTAAGAAATTGATAGATGTTTAGATCTAGTAATTGAATTTTGTAATTAGCTACAATTAGGTAACTAACTAATTATATGCTTTACTTTCATCTTCTAAGTAAGATTGTTTCATATTTGTTTCAGAATGCTTCAATCTATAATAACTGAAAATTTCTTTCAGTTATCTTAATTTTTAAGAAAGTTATGGGCTTTTAACTGTCCTCGATCACAGCTTTTGTGTTAAGTCAATGGAAAAGCAATAGGGAACAAGATGCTAATTTCCGAGTATGAAAATGGCCATAACTTCTTTAATACTGAAGATATGAAAGTGAATTAGGTGTCAAATTAAACTTCTGTTTATGCTTTATCTGATGGGATAAATTGCAGACTTTATTTTTAAAATCTCAAAATTTTGTAACATTGCTACTGACTTTCTCCTTCCCTTCTCAGCTCTCCCTCAGCCCACTGGCTCCTCCTCTTCCTTCCTCCCACACACCCTCACATCAGTCTGAAGAAGTGTTTCGGCTCGAAACGTTGCCTATTTCCTTACTTTAGGTATGTTACAAAACTTACCTTCAGTCGCGCTGTAATTCTGCCACTGGCCGTGTGCGCGATTTTGGCGCCTTTAAGGGGGGGCGGGGTTAAAACACGGGTTTCTCCTCCGTTGTCCTGGTTATTATTTTGTTGGAGTACAAGCGTTTGCTGAAGAATCGTTCCTAGTGGCGTTTTGTGTATTTTTTATTTTTATTAAATCGTCAATGTCAGCACTAGAGTAATTTTAAAAGCAGCTCCTGAAGAGTCAACGCCGACAACGGGGACGGATTTCACACACGGGACAGGTAAACAAAAGTGGTTTCTTTAAATGTATAAAAGTGCTTCTTAAGAAGTCTTTAATTCACATTTTTTCATGCGACACGGTGATATTATTCCCCGAATTAACGGCAGTATTTTTCATGCCAATACGGGGTTAAATTCACTGCAAATCAACGTTGCAAAAGATCGCGTTCCAGAAATCCTCACTCACAAGATGATTCAAATGCCCATTAATTTACAGGTATTAAACATTCAATTCCTTCCATTTGGCCTGTAAATTCACGAAAATTAGATTTAAAAATTATGTTATATTGTGAATTATTGTGTGAATGTTATTTGGACACTTAGGCTATTTAAAAATGTTAATCTATTCTTAAGAAATTGATAGATGTTTAGATCTAGTAATTGAATTTTGTAATTAGCTACAATTAGGTAACTAACTAATTATATGCTTTACTTTCATCTTCTAAGTAAGATTGTTTCATATTTGTTTCAGAATGCTTCAATCTATAATAACTGAAAATTTCTTTCAGTTATCTTAATTTTTAAGAAAGTTATGGGCTTTTAACTGTCCTCGATCACAGCTTTTGTGTTAAGTCAATGGAAA
>JAXLNO010002615.1:0-39451 GCA_038087875.1 Malacoraja senta
ACAGGGCAATTGAACAGTTAATGAGATGAGAAAGGACACAAAGTGCTGGAGTAACTCAGCAGGTCAGGAATGTCTGGAGAATGTAGACAGAAACTTTTGCTTTGTGCTGTAAATGATTGTGTCATTTAAACTTCTGAGATCTAGAGGTTTACAATTGAAGTAAGTGATAATATACTGTATAAGATAAAGTCAAGTGTATTTTAGAGGGGTCTTGACCCGAAACGTCGCCTATTTCCATCACTCCACAGATGCTGCCTCACCCGCTGAATTTCTCCAGCATTTTTGTCAACCTTCGATTTTCCAGCATCTGCAGTTCCTTCTTAAACATAGTGTATTTTATTGTCATATGTCCCAGATAGAACAATGAAATTCCCATTAGAGAGTTGTAGATGAAAGCCCAGTCCATTTCACAGGCCAGACCCCCCTCCCACCCCCCACCGCACTTCACACAGACTCGGAAAAGCAGCCAATGTAATCACGCGGTTCTTGGGTGGAGAGGGGTGATAGCGGTATAAAGGGAGGGTAGTGTCTTGTGTTCTGTGTCTTGTGTCTACTGTTTGTGGGTAGGGGTGTTTGTTTGGTGTTCAGCCATGAGCGAATGGCGGTGCGGGCTCGATGGACCTGGTGGTCTGCTCTCGCACCTACTTTCTATGATTCTATGATTCTATGAAAGACTTTATTTCTTAACTCTTTTTCTTTTGTTTTTTAATTTTGCTCTTATAGGGTCTTCGTCCTTTTTTGTTGTCACATTTTCTACACTTTCATTTTTCCTTCACTTTCTTCTTTCTTTCAATCTTCTCTTTTTCTAGTGTAAAAAATAAATGGAGTACATTAATTGTAAGAAGACATAAGTGACGAGTACTAATGTATGTGGTTGTAATGTAATGTACTTCTAATAAATAAAAATAAATAAAAAATAAAAAATCAAAGACTTGTCCCACCCTGGTCTTTCCTTCAGAAGAATTCCTTCTGACAATCAATCTGAAGGATCGCAATCTGAAACGTCACCTATCCGTGTCCTCCAGAGATGCTGCCTGACCTGTTGTGTTACTTCAGCACTCTGTGCCCTTTTGTGTATCAACTAACATCTGCAGTTCCTTGTTTCTACAATAATGAGATAAACTTCATTTCGTGATGTTTAGTTGATCATCCCTTCCAGCAAACGGCCCTCCAAGTGTCAAGAGTGTTTTATTGTCATCTGTATCGAAACAAAACCATGAAAATCTTATTTGCACCTGTACCTTCAGTCTATAAATAGACACTAAATGCTGGACATAAAACTCAGCGGGCCAGGCAGCATCTCTGGAGAAAAATAGGTGACGTTTTGTGTCGGAACCTACCTGCAGTTCCTTCCTGCAAATTCAGTCTGTTAACTATTTTAGGCATTTTCCAATGCACATTCCTTTCATAGTTGTGTTTTGAATGAGGAAAAAAAACACTCAGCTACTTCAAGAAGCTTCATATAATTAAACTTAGTTTAACAACAACAAGCCTTCAAGCAAAGGTGTGGGCACAGATTTGTCCTGTTACTGTAAGTGAGACAATATTATCTGGGACAGGACCATAAATGACCAACAAGTAGAATTATTAATGACTTAGAATTCTCTTATGTGTTTTCAATAATCAATAAGTTCGGCCAAGTTACCTTTTAGTTTAATTTAGTTTAGAGATACAGCGTGGAAACAGGCCCTTCGGCCCACAGGGTCCGCGCCGACCAGCGATCCCCGCACATTAACACTATCCTACACACACACACGGGACTATTTTTTGTTACATTTACCAAGCCAATTAACCTACAAACCTGTACGTCTTTGGAGTGTGGGCGGAAACCGAAGATCTCGGAGAAAACCCACGCAGGTCACGGGGAGAACGTACAAACTCCGTACAGACAGCACCCGTAGTCGGGATGGAACCCGGGTCTCCGGCGCTGCATTCGCTGTAAGGCAGCAACTCTACCGCTGCGCCACTGCGAAACGACAGTCTGGACATTCCATACATCTCACTCAGCGCACAGGCCTTGAACCTGGTGAGACGCAGGAGGAGCCGGGCCAGGACTCACCCCACAGAGCCCAGTCCCTCCACACACTAGAGTCTCAGATGGCTGATCCGTGGGCGGTTGCTGCTGGTACGCAAGTCGGGGCCTGATCAACCCCGGCTGGGTCGCCTGGGCGAGGGTGTCTGATGTTGTGAGACCCGAAACACCCAGCTCACATCACTGAGGATGCGTCCCAGCGCATCTAGATGTATCTTTTGCACAATGCTACTCATGCACGACTGCCAATTTTAAAACAGAACCTAACTAATGGATGGAATTCATGAGGTTTGTGTTCCAACCAGCACGTTGCCGCTTGCCCACTCTACTACCCAGGAAGGGAAGACACAGTGTGCTGCAGTAACTCAGCAGGTCAGGCAGCATTTCTGAAGAAGATGTTCTCCAGAGATAGACACAAACTGCTGGAGTAACTCAGCGGGACAGGCAGCATCTCTGGAGAGAACGGGTGACGTTTGTCTGAAGAATGGTCTTGACCCAAAATGTGACACCTTTCCTTCTCTCCAGAGATGCTGCCTGACTCGCTGAGTTACTCCAGCACGAGTGCCTTCTTTTCCAAACCAGCATCCGCAGTTCCTTGTTTCTATACTGGATTGCCACCCGAATAATTCACTGCAGGTTTGCCAAAAAAAATTGCTGAATTAGATATAAATTTATGAAGAGTGAGCTGTCACAAACAGCGCTTATGTTAAAAAAAAAAACAGGAAAAAATGCTTTAGTTTGTTGAAGGGCCATGATATTCAACCTGTGAGGAAGGAACTGCAGATGCTAATTTCAACCGAAGATAGACACAAAATGCTGGAGTAACTGCGAGTCAGGCGGCATTTTTCTTAAACTGTGGCCCCTGGTTCTGAACTCCCCCAAAATTGGGAACATGTTTCCTGCCTAGCGTGTCCAAACCCTTAATAATCTTATATGTTTCAATAAGATTCCTTCTCATCCTTCTAAATTCCAGTGTATACAAGCCCAGCCGCTCCATTCTATCAACATATGACAGTCCCGCCATTCCGGGAATTAACCTCGTGAACCTACGCTGCACTCCCTCAATAGCAAGAATGTCCTTCCTCAAATTTGGAGACCAAAACTGCACACAATACTCCAGGTGTGGTGCAGGGGTACAATTGCTGCCTCACAGCACCCGGGTCGGGTTTGATCCGGTCTGCATGGAGTTTGTACGTTGTCCCCCGTGGGGTTTCTCTGAGATCTTCGGTTTCCTCCCACACTCCAAAGACGTGCAGGTTTGTTCGTTAATCGGCTTGATATGTATAAATTGGCCCTAGTGTGTGTAAGACAGTGTTAATGTGCGGGGATCGATGGTCAGCACGGACTCAGTGGGCCGAAGGGCCTGTTTCCGCGCTGTATCTCTCAACTAGCGGGTGAGCAAAGAAAATTAAAGGCTGCAGAATCTATGCAGTTAGGTTGCACAGAGGCACGATAACGACTTGATGCAGGTCTAAGACTTCATCTGAACTCACCTGTCATCGGGCCTCTTTAATAAAGGGCAGCACAGTGGCGCAGCGGTAAAGTTGCTGCCTTGCAGCACCAGAGACCTGGGTTCGATGCTGACTATGGGTGCCATCTGTACGGAATTTGTGCATTCTCTGTGCGACCGCGTGGGTTTCCTCCCTCATTCCAAAGACATGCAGGTTTGCACATTCATGATGCAGCTCCATAGGACGTTGGTAGACACAAAATGCTGGAGAAACTCAACGGGACAGGCAGCATCTCTGGAGAGAAGGAATGGGTGACGTTTCGGGTCGAGACACTTCTCCAGTATTTCTAGTAGACTAGTTAATCCAAATCCCTCAACTCACCAACTATGACAATTTTGGAAAAATGCCACAAACTATAAGATTAGTTTATCTCGGAATCATGTCCAGCATGGACTTTGTATTTAAGAGACTTTTAGAGTCAGATGGATACACAGATAATTGTGAGATATAGATTAGTTAATCCACATCCCTCAACTCACAAACTATGAGAATTGAGTGATAAGGATAAACCACATGAACTATGAAATTAGTTTATCTTGACATCTTGTCCAGCATAGACATTGTGGGCTGAATGGCCGGTTTCTGTGCAGTACTGTATTGTGCTCTTAGCCACAACCGGAGCTCAGATGGTTTAATATTACTGGAAAGTCAGTCCAGACATTGTGGGCCAAAGGGCCTGCTTCTGTGCTGTTCTGTTTTGTGCTCTGTTGAAGCACAGAAATAATTCAGGTTGTTGAATGTTGAGGGAGAGTTGGTCCAGCTATTGTGGGCCAAAGAGCCTGTTCTTGTGGTGTGCTGTTCTATGTTCTAATACTTTCAGAATAGTTTCCCAGCAGTTATATTTCCTCATTTCTGCATCAACACAGGAGAATGGATGATGAGGGCGTAGTGGGAATTGAACCATGTGTGGGAAAGAATTGCTGGTTTAATTCGAAGGCAGACACAAAAAGCTGGAGTAAATCAGCGGGACAGGCGGCATCTCTGGAGGGAAGGAATGGGTGACGTTTCGGGTCAAGACCCTTCTTCAGACTTGAAATAAATCTGATTCAGTCTGAAGGGTATCGACCAGAAACATCACCCATTCCTTCTCGCCAGAGATGCTGCCTGTCCTGCTGAGTCACTCCAGCATTTTGTGCCAATGTGGGATTTGAACCCAGAGGTAAACAGAGGCAGAGAGAGAGAGAGAAACCAAAGACTTTACTCAACAGCACCAAACAAGTCTGTATTTTTTTTAAACCACAATATTTGCAACGTTTATTTGTCAGTTTTCTTTTCTTTTTAAAGTGCTGTTTATTCTAAGTGATTACAACTGTGTGTAAGGCAAGCAACACACTGGTTTGCAATCCTGGTGCATGGCTACATTGAAGCAAGGAAATAAAGGTTATCATTAAAATACAAGTCAACCAACCACTAACACAAAGTCACGGCTGTACACACAGACTACTTAACCCCAGGACTACCTCTACAAGACGCACTTCACATCTCTGGAGCATCTACGGTGAACCGGGCATTCTGTACACATGCAAACAGGGCAAAACAAAACTACTATATAAAATAGCAATGAAGACTTCAACTGTGTGAATCGGCGGTCTCCTCGGAGACGACTTACTGATAAACTGTTCGTATCCATGAAATGTTGACATGATTTCAGAAACCAGCAACACGCCACCTGACCAGGGGACAAGTCTGCATGCTCAGTTTCCATCCTACACACTTTTATTTTACAGGCAGCATCAAATGCTGAAATAGATATAGAATGAAAAATCATTGCAGTGGAAAGCTGGAAGGTCGGTGCATGTAAAAGTGTGCGTTTAAATGTGTACCTCTTTTCTAGACATCATGCCATCCCTCCGCTCAGATTCAAGGTAATTCCATGATCAGAACTTTCACAAACTACCGGGTGGGTTAGATCTTATTTCACTCGCTCCATCGGAAGAGTTTAAAATATTTTTTTTAAATAGCCATTTCCAGTCTGAAGCTTAAAGTATGGGCATATTGGTCAGCTGCTCATCTTTGTCACCACCGACTCTTTTGGGGGTAAAATGCCGAACAAAATCCAAGGCAGGTTAAGACAGCAAAATCCATCAGTATTAAAGGGCTGTGACCCAAAATGTCACCTATTCCTTTTCACCAGAGATGCTGCCTGACCCGCTGGGCTATTCCAGCACCTTTTGTGTCCTTCCTCTTAGCTAGTCTGATGCAATGATTGCAAGGCAGAGAGTTTGGTGCTACAGCTGATCAAAACCTCAGTTGGATCACATCTTCAGTAAAATATATTGGTCCAGGGGAGGGGAGGGAGAGTGCAGTAGGTTTATCAGAATGAAACCTGGATGGTTAAGAGACTGCGATTATTGGTGTTGGGATTTAGTTATGGGGTGATCTGTTTGAGGTTTTCAATACATTCTGGGGAATCGAGAAGATGGACAGAGAGAAAACTACTCCTACTGGTCAGGGTAGCAAAATGCTGAGGATTGGGAACACTCTGATAAAAGACAAAACAGATCAAGC
The DNA here is from genome assembly GCA_038087875.1 of Malacoraja senta. Lineage (NCBI taxonomy): Eukaryota > Metazoa > Chordata > Chondrichthyes > Rajiformes > Rajidae > Malacoraja > Malacoraja senta. Next base: position 6,052 of record JAXLNO010002615.1, read on the forward strand.
GGTAAGTGCTCAGTGCCGAAAAGTCACTGGTCTCAAACATGAACTGTTTCTCTCTCCAGAGTCACGGTCTGAGCTGTTCAGCTTCTTGATGAACAATTAGCAAGGGGCAGAGATGCCACTGATTGGGAGTCTCCAAATGGAAACATCAGGAGGAATGAGAGGGAGCAGCGAGTGAATCCTCACCCCTCAGGGCTTTCATAAAGGAGTCTCATTAAACATACCACTACAACTGAGAAGACCAAGCTATTGCCAGGCTACAAGACTTCTTTGAATATCAAAACTTATGTATGAAATGCACCTACACAATAAATGGTCTAATATATGCATTTTCAATGAATTACTTTTATGAAATCAGGAAACTCATTTTGCTTTATACCTTTATTAGTGGATTCTGTTCCTTGTCCTAAGCCACTGCACATATGCATTCACATCCAGCCAAGGGAAGTTAAAAGGAAAACCAAATCATTTAAATTGTTGAGCTGCAAATTCTTTTACTAGTAGTTGTTGAAGTGAACGTACACCTGACACGGTGAGCAGACTCTAAGGGTGCAGCGACATTCATACTCTCTTCTCCTTATGTGACCAGGAGGAATGATGCTAATTGAACTGAGTTACCGAAACTGCCTTGAGATACACCCTTGCGACCCAAATCTTTAAGCGCTGATTCTCCTTAATTTCCACCAAGTAATTTTAGTCCACGAGACAAACTTCTGCAGCAGCTGCTCAGAATGCCGCTCAGCATTCATGCAGTGACAAACCGGACGGAAGCGTGGCGAGTTGGTGCAAGGCGGCACACACAAACTGTTCATTGCCGGTACTGAGGTTGCCGAAGCTGCTACAAGGCAGAAATGTAGGATTACTTCTTTAATACCTGCGACAGATTGACTTCCGAGCTTCCTGCTAACGACAGATGGAACCTCGGCCTCAGTGTTGCCCAGCGAAAGACTTTGGCTTTGTGGAAGTAGCCATTTAAAAAAAAAAATTTAAATAGCAATGTTCCCTCTTCCCCTCCCACATGCCTGTTTCCTTCCCTATCACTCTAACACAACTCAATCCCCGTCATCTTAGTCCTTCCTCCATCCTCCAGCTTCAGTAACCGCGACAACAGCCTGTTATCCCAGGTAGGCACAAAATGCTGGAGTAACTCAGCGGGTGAGGCAGCATCTCAGGAGATAAGGAATGGGTGACGTTTCGGGGTGAGACCCGAACGGGTCTCGACACGAAATGTCACCCATTCCTTCTCTCCTGAGACGCTGCCTCACCCGCTGAGTCTCGACCCGAAACGTCGCCCATTCCTTCTCTCCTGAGATCCTGCCTCACCCGCCGAGTTACTCCAGCATTTTGTGCCTACCTTTGATTTATACCAGCATCTGCAGTTCTTTCTTACACAGCCTGTTTTCCCCAAGTTTGCCTCGCGCTTTATACACATCCCAACCGCTCACACGTGCAGGAAGGAACTGCAGATGCTTGTTTAAACTGAAAAGACACAAAAAGCTAGAGTAACTCAGCGGGTCGGGCAGCATCTCCTTTTCTCCAGAGATGCTGTCTGACCCTCTGAGATAACCCAGCTTTTTTTGCGTTTTACCAACTGTTCACATTCGGCCCTCCCCATGCCAACAAACTGCAGGGCCTACCATCCATCTCACCTGCTTGGAATCTTTCTACCGAGTTCCCCTTTGAAAGGATGACAGCCAGTTACATTCCAGGCACAAACCCATACTTCCAGATACAAGGTTATAAAGACTACTCCAATGCTAGATATTGGTTCAATACACAACAGTTATAAGGGACTAAAGGGCCTTCACAGCAGTCGAGCTGAACCACTTTAATGCTACAGTTTTGAATCTTTAAATATGACACTGCAGGTTTTTCAGATCTTCCATTAACACCCATGCACCACAAAGTCATCATACTCTCCCTAAAAAGAGAAAAAGAGGAAACAGTCAATAGAACTCAATATCAGCAGAATGTATTTCACAAAAAAAAATGCAATTTGAACCAAAGCTGCTATCTTTCTTTCCCCATATATGCATTACTTGGTTTAATCACTGACCTTGTAGCTTTTAATATTAAAATGGTCACAAAGTGCTGGACTAACTCAGCAGTCATGATTGTAATCATGTATTGTCTTTCCTCTGGCTGGTTAGCACGCAACAAAAGCTTTTCAATGTACACGTGGCAATAAACTAAACTGAACAGAACAGGTCAAGCAGCATCTCTAGAGCATGGATAGATGACGTTTCAAGTCGGGACCCTTCTCCAGTCTCGAGAAGGGTCCTAACCTGAAACGTCACCCATCCATGTTCTTCAGAGATGCTGCCTAACCCACGCAGTTATTGTCCTTTTTTTGTAATCCAGCATCTACAGTTTCCTGTTTCTAACTTTGAATATTCCTATTTTAGCACCAAGTTATTTCCTTTGAAAATCACTTATGGACCCCTCCTTGCGTGACACGCGGCACAGAAATAGCCACATCCTGACCACCCCCTGTACACAGGAATCACTTTCTGATCTGCTCATTACACCTTGCGGTTTGAACTGGTGCTCTTGTTGTTACCAGCTCAAGAAACCAATGCAAATATTTACAACCCTTCAGCTTTGATCTCCCACTATTGCCAGAACAAAACCCAGTTGAAGATTTACAAGAAACTGAAAGCGCTCCCCGCTGCCTGAACAATCGATTATTTTAAGGTTAAGAAAGAACTGCAGATGCTGGTAAAATCGAAGGTAGACACAAAATGCTGAAGTAACTCAGCGGGTGAGGCAGCATCTATGAAGAGAAGGAATTGCCGATGTTTTGGGTCTGAGTTACTCCAGCATTGTGTCTACCACCGACTAATTTAAGTGATCTGCTTACAACAAAATTTGCTGTTAAACAGAAAGAGGAACTAACAACATCTGACAGAAGATTAATGCCTAGCAACTGCACAGGATGCGTAAAACAGTGAGGTCAGTTTTCTGGCTTGTGCGTGTGGGGACACATATCTACAGTCACCCTTGGGTACTGTCGGGTAGAAGGGGCTTTCCTAAGGCAACTAATTTTCACAGTTCTTCCCCCCCTCCAAATGTTTGTGTAGATTTTGAGAAGGAGCTAACCTCAATGAGAAAATGCATCGAGCAGGACAGTACAGAGGCATCCAAAACAAAGATGTGTCAGTGTTCACCCTCACGTTAGACGGTCCCAACAAGTCTGCCAAGTATGGCACTCAACAAAAGTCCTTTTATCAACAAGATCCCTTATCCATACGGTGGTCACGGTGACGCAGCGGTAGAGTTGCTGCCTTACAGCGAATGCACCGCCGGACACCCGGGTTTAATCTCCATTACGGGCGCTGTCTGTACGGAGTTTGTACGTTCTCCCCGTGACCTGCGCGGGTTTTCTCCGAGATCTTCAGTTTCCTCCCACATTCCAAAGACGTACATGTTAATTAGCTTGGTAAATGTAAAAATTGTCCCTATTGGGTGTTAATGTGCGGGGATCGCTGGTCAGCCCGGACCCAGTGGGCCGAAGGGCCTGTTCCCGTGCTGTATCTCTAAACTAAACACTGTAAACGGCTCGATTGTGATCTTACATTGTCTTTCAGCTGACTGGTTAGCACGCAACAAAAGCGTTTCACTGTACCTGTGACAATAAACTAAACTGAACTGAAAAGACCTTGATGCCAATTAGTAAGGCTGGGAATTTTTAATGGGCGCATGGGAAAAATAAGCAGTGCCGATTCACGCCGGGAACTTGTTCGTGAGCACTCTCCAGAAACAATCCAGTAACAATCTTGGGCGGTAGAGTTGCTGCCTCACAGCGCCGAAGACCCGGTTGCGAACCTGACTAACGGGTGCTGTCCGTACGGAGTTTGTACGTTATCCCTGTGACCACGTGAGGACGTTCAGGTAGCCCGTGTCCATCTTTAGCTTCTCGTGTCAAGTGGGCTAGTCATTTCAGCCGAGAGCAATGCCAGCAGGAGGTTTAATCACCGACAGACCAGGTCTGCAGCTGCTGCCATTCCGAATCATGCCTCGATCAATGTTAATCACTATCACACAGCATGGTCTCCCCAGAGAGAGGTGATGCGTGCAGCAGCTGAGGCCAAGATCCTTCTTCTCCTTCAGTGTCCAAACTCAGAACTAGCTCTTCTTATAACATTTGAGGCAAAGGAATCCAAATTGAGGAAAAATATTGGTGCACAAAGACGAACCTCCTTGCCCGGGAAAATCTCCCAATGTTTATTCCTGCTGTGATGCCTGAATGCTCATTTGACCGTCCACATTTCCAGCCTGGTACTTCTGGTGCCTCTTATTCCCACAAGCCTGAAGCAGCGTTATTTTTAGTTTAGGTTAGAGATACAGTCTGGCAACAGGCCCTTCGGCCCACCGAGTGAACACTGACCATCGATCAACAAGAGATGCTGCTGCCTGGCCTTCTGAGTTACTCCAGCACCTTGTGCCCGTTTAAGCCAGAATTGTGTCTCTTAACTGGCACGAGCAATCCTGCTTAAAACCATGGTTGTCCCAGGAGTTGCAGACTGGTGTGAAACTCAAGGAAGAGCACTGGGATTTACAATCTGGCAACATTTGCAGACACTTGAAATGAGGTAACTGCGCCTCCATTTGAGACAGCGAGAGGAAATAAATACATTCACTAAATTTAGCTGCAATATTATCAGTCGAATGTGGAAATATCCTCCCCCTTTAAACTAAAGTGCAGAAACTCCCTTCTAATGTCAGTTGAGCTGGATGCTCCCACTAGTATTTACATGTCTCATACACACACACGCGGCATTAAACAGCTTACATACCACACCATCTTCATCAATTCCTTCATCTTCGTCTGACTCATCGTCTGACAGGGGTTCTGAAGAGCCATAGTCTCTGAGCATCTGAGTTATTCCAGAGTCAGGCATGTACACTGCCAGGCAGATGGGTGTGCAGCCATTGTACATCTGGGCATGGACATCTGCCCCCCTGTTCAACAAGAGTTTGATGATGTGCCGGTTCTGCTGTTCTACTCCCAGGTGTAACGCAGTCCGGCCTGCACATTTCTCCTGCAAACAGAAATTGATGCCAAGCTTTAAAGATCGGACAGAAATATACGAATCTCTTCGCAGGAATCACCTTCTCATTAATTCCAACAATTTCACATGCAGAAGATTTAGCAAGATAGTAATTTCACTCCATGGAAACTGTTGTTTTAAAGCACTTCAAGTGATAAAGGGACATAGCAAGCAATTCTGATGTGTGCTGTTTTGTACAGCAGCACAAACCATGGCATTTGGGCATCCCAAACTGCTTTAGGAGTTAGGTTTGAGAGAGCTATATTGCTGCTGTTGCTGTTTTGGGCACTCCCAAGAGTTAATGTGTTAAATAGTTAATTAACCTAAGAGTTATAAGGTCATAAGTGATAGGAATAGAAATAGGCCATTCGGCCCATCAAGCCTACTGCACCATTCAATCATGGCTGATTTATCTCTCCCTCCTAACCCCATTCTCCTGCCTTCTCCCCATAACCCCTGACACTAGCACTAATCAAAAATCTATCTATCTCTGCCTTAAAAATATCCACTGACTTGGCCTCTACAGCCGTCTGCGGCAAAGAATTCCAAACTTAATGTGTTAAAGTTAATGGCTGGTGTGTAATATTAAAATTTGCTAAGTCGGGGGCTGGCCTCTGATGTAACCATTCATTAATTTGAAATATACGAAAGCAGACATTTTAGATGCCAGAATATCCTAGCGGGAAGAACACGAATAACTAGTTAAGATAGACACAAAATGCTGGAGTAACTCAGCGGGTCAGGCAGCATATCTGGAGAGAAGGAATGGGTGACGTGTCGGGTCGAGACCCGTCTTCAGGTCAAGTCTGAAGAAGGTTCACGACCCGAAACGTCACCCACTCCTTCTCTCCAGAGATGCTGCCTGTTCCGCTGAGTTACTCCTGCATGTTCCGTCTCTCTTCGATTTAAACCAGCATCTGCAGTTCCTTCCTACACATAAAGATATCAGAGGACTTGCCTTTGCATTCACATCCACTTCAAAATGCAAAAGATACTCCACCACCTGAACATCATTAAGCAGTACAGCCACATGGAGGGGCGTGAAGCCTGAGGGTGGGAGATAAATGTATTAGAATGCAAGAATTTAAAAAAAAAAACAGAGTTAGCCATTTGGTCCCAATCACTGGTAGGCTGACCTCTCACCCATGTGCCACTTCAATGCCCTAGTTAGATTCAATTCAGGCTTTGGGGCATATCAATCTTCCCTTCAATTCTTTTCTCAGCTTTCTTGCCTGAGTAGGCGAATTGAGAACCAGAGGACATAGGTGTGGGCAAGCAGGGGCAAAGGACCGATTTCCACACTGTATCACTCTATGGCTTGATATCGTTTCCACTTTTGACAAATGGGCCATCAGGGTATTCTATCTTCCCAGTATCTTTCTAGTCCAAGGATGAGAGCAGATGAAGGCAAGGAGGTTGGGAATTTCAGTGTAATAAGATATTATACAAAGCAACAAAGTCTCTGCAGCTTGAAGGATTGGAAAATTGCATTGTACCATCCAAAACCAGAACATGACAGGAAGAAGTTCAATAAAAATCACTGAGGTTATTTAAAAATCTTCTTGCGTCAGAGGTTACAAACATTGCTCCAATTGATACGTTTGATTTTCTCTCTACCAGATGAACAAATTGGAGTAACAGCCATCATGGTGACATGCCCAGGGCTCCCACCAGGATGGCTCGCACGATTGAAAGATGCTGTACAGAAACTGGCCCTTCGGCCCACTGAGTCCACGCGAACCATCGAACACCCGTTCACACTAGTTCTATGTTATCCAGCTTTCTCAACCACTCCCTAGACTATGGGCAATTTACAGAAGCAAATTAACCTGCACGTCTTTGGGATCAGGGTGGAGACCTGGAGGAAATGCATGCAGTCACAGGGAGAATGTGCAAATCCCACACAGACAGCACACAAGATCAGGAGCGAACCCGACCTGTTCATGGTGCTTTCAGAGAGTGACCATTTATCCCAGGCAAGAGCCTTTACCGTTGTGAAAACGATGGACCAGGGAGAGGGAAAGCCGGGCGCAAGGTTAGAATGGAATAAAATTGGAACCTGCTAAAAAAATTGAAGTTCTCTTGTCTGTTAACCAGAATACTGAATTTCATTCAGAACCTGTTGAAAGTTATAAAAGTAAATAAAGTGCTGGAGTAAGTCAGGAGGTCAGGCAGCATCTCTAGAAGACATGGATAGGCAATGTTTCAGATCAGACTCAATCCTGTCCATGTCCTCCAGGCATGCTGCCTGACCTACTGAGTTACTCCTGCACTTTGTTTATTTTTGTAAACCAGCATCTGCAATTCTCCATTTGTTGAAAGTGAATATTAACTCAGAGACTTTACCTCGGTAGTTATAGAAATGTAGCTGCTGCCGGAACTGTGCAGGGTCCAACAGACTGGAATACTTGAGATCGGTGGAATGTTGAAACAGGAGTGCCTGGACACAGGCAAGTGCCATCTCCTTGCAAGCCAGGTGTAAAGCAGTGTTCCCATCCCTCTCTTGAAGCAAGAGGTTGGCTCCAGCTGCTACCAACTTCTTCACCAACTCCGCTCGCCCAAGGATCACGGCCAAATGCAGTGCAGTCTGCAAGAGATTTACGCAGGGGATGAAAGCAAATAGTTTTTGGCAACTCCAGCACGGGGCGTGGAAGGAGAGTCTGCACTTTTGTTACAGAACAAAAACACGGAATAATTTGATATAACAAGGAAACATGCTGAATAACACGAACTGAAGCGATTATTTTCGTTTGCACTCTAATCACCTGCTTCATGTCGTTCTGTAGATCGAGAAAATCTGTACCCTTCATACAATGGAGAAGGTGCTCCAGTAGGCAATCTTCCTCATGAATGATGGCGAGGTGCAGCATCCTATTAAATCAAAACAATCCAGACTAGTCAATCACCTTAATGATGGGCTCAGTTTAACAACTGTTCAATACAGCATAGCTCCCTGGGCAAATGAGACAGTGTGAGAGACAGCAAGAAAATGAACACGTGAAAGAAGGGGAAACAGCCACAGTGGGGGAAAGATACACACACAGCCAGAGAAAGAGAGAGAGAGAGAGACAGAGACAAACTGAATGGAGGCAGCCACTAGTTTACCATCATATGTATCCTAGAGGCCAATTAAAGACTGTCGGATCAGTGCAAGTAATCTGCTTCCTAATTACAGACAATTTAAACACTGAAAACAAAGAAGTAAACCTGCAAAAATGAGAGAGAGAGGGAGGTAGAGAGAAAGAAAACTGTTCCTAAAATGTTGATAATGGAAAATTACACAAATTAGACAATAGCGGCGCGGATTACTGCAGCGGCCCCTACAGCCCGTCTGTCTTTTTTTAAATTTTTGTCTAGTTAAATGTAGTTGTTTGTGTTTTTTTGTACTGTTTTTAATTGTGTATATGTGGGGGGCGGGGGAAACTTTAAAAATCTCTGCCCTGTACGGGAGACCCGACCATTTCCATGTCGGGTCTCCGTTGTCGTTGGGGCCTAGCTCCGTGGAGCGGCCTCCGACCGGGACGACCTGGGGGCTCCAGTAGCGGAGCCTGCGGACTCACCATCGTGGGGCTGGCCGGCCTCGGAGCGTGGGGGAGCGGTGGTGGCTCGCTGCTGCGGCCCGACTCCGGAGCTCCAGCTCCAGCTGCAGACCTGTGGACTGGGACATCGGGAGCTCGCGGGTCCGGGTGAGAGACCGCTTCCCGGAGCTCTCGCAACGCAACTTCTCCCGCCCGTTTCGCGGGGTTGGAACGACCCGGAGCGGGGCCGTAAAGCCGCGGGATATTCCAGCGCCCGCCGGGGCCTCCAACTTTGTGACTTTTGGGCCCGGAGCGAAGCTGTATACCGCCCGGCGCGGCCTCAACGGCCGTGGGACTTAACATTGCCCGCCTGGGGCTTCAACATCGGGAGAAATGGTGCAGGGGAGAGAAATGACTTTGCCTTCCATCACAGTGAGGAGGAGATTCACTGTGATGGATGTTTTTCTGTAAATTGAATTGTTTGCGTGTCGTGTAAGAATTGTTTTGTTTGTATGGCTGTGGAAACGGAGTTTCGTTTGAGCCTCTTTGAGGTTCAAATGACAAGGAATAAAATCTAATCTAATCTAATCTAATAATTTAGGCTTTAACATCAAAACAGCTGAAAACTGCATTGGCACTTAATATATTGGACTTAATTCGTAACTCTTTAGGAAATAGTATATTGTTAGAACTTCTGCACCAGAAAATGTGACATAAACTAGAGCAGACAATGTATGCATATCTCTGTAAAACCAGGACAGCACATCAATGTGAGGAAAAAGAAAGTACTGATACACATTCGAGTTTCTTAACTCCCTCTCCTTCGACATGTGGTGAGCAACATGACTAATTTGGAAAATACTGTAGCTAAATAAAGTAGGGCAGCCACTATTTCACAATGAAGGTGGCATTTAATCCTTTCTGTGTAAAGTTTAAGATGATGTCCCTGGAAACCTCAACTTTAAGCAAAAGCCCTTCTTCTGCGTCAGCGCCACCACCTCACTGCATGACTGCGCTCCACTGCAGAAGAGGGAGAGGACAGGGTGCGACTGATTATGCTGCTGGCCTTGCCGAGGCAGCGCGAGGTGTAGATGGAGTCGATGGAAGGGAGGTTGATTCGTGTGATGGTCTGGGCTGCGTCCACAATTCTCTACAATTTCTTGCGGCCTTGGATGGAGCTGTTCCCAAACCAAGCTGCGATGCATCTCGGCCACCAAGGCCAAATCAGAATGCAAGAAATACATGTGCAAATGTAGGGAACTGTCTAGGCTGTCGACAACCGGGTACAGGCTGATTGTGGCTCACCAACTGCTATTTGGCCACCATAAACTCAACAGCCATTGTAACTGTGGCAAACTGGTACGATGCAACTCGCACCACAGGTAATTAGAACAAGGGACTTTCTGGTTTTCTAAAAATATACTGATAGGCTCAGAGAACGTTATGGGTTTATTTCCTCAAAGCTGCAGCTGGGAGAAAAATATTTAGCATCCAATACGCGATAACATTTATCTTCATCACCAGATGTCCCTGTCCCTTTTCTTTCACTTATGTCCCTCTGTAAGGAAAGTAGCATTAAGCTCTAAAGTACACACAAGTAGTGTGACAGCAACATATGGATTCACAGGAAAGAATTGTAACACTCTACCAGTCCTTTCCTTCTCATGTTTAGTTTAGTTTATTGATACAGCGCGGAAACAGGGCCTTCGGCCCACTGACCAGTGATCCCCGCACTCTAACACTATCCTACACCCACTGGGGACAATTTACAATTGTACCAAGCCAATTCACCTACAAACCGGTACGTCTTTGGTGTGGGAGGAAAAGGGAGTTACCGGAGAAAACCCACGCAGGTCATGGGGTGATCGTACAAACTCTGTACAGACAAGCACCCATAATCTCCAGCGCTGTAAGGCAGCAAATCCATCGCTGCTGCCTTTTATGCTTCTCACTATTCCCCAGACAAGAATTTTTCATGAACTTCACAAGTGAGTGAGGAACTTCGTAGGTCACAAACATACCTTTGTACATCATGTATAAAAGCAAAGAAATCCTGCTAAACCTTTGTTAGTCACTGATCAAGCATCAATGGAATGATAGCAGTAAAAGGATTGGTCCAAGTCAGCATGGATTTATGAAGGGGAAATCCTGCATTGCTAATCCTCTGGAATTCTTTGAGGATGTTGACAAGTAAAACGGATGAAGGAGAGCCAGTGGATGTAGTGTATCTGGACTTTCAGAAAGCCTTTGATAAGGTCCCACACAGGAGATTAGTGGGCAAAATTAGAGCACACAGTATTGGGGGTAGGGTATTGACATGGATAGAGAATTGGTTGGCAGACAGGAAACAAAGAGTAGAAATGTGTTTCATTTGAACACAGTTTTGCAAGATCTGGAATGTTCTATCAGAAAGTTTTTAAGAAGGAACTGCAGATGCTGGAAAATCGAAGGTAGACAAAAGAAGTCTGAAGAAGGGTTTCGGCCCGAAACGTTGCCCATTTCCTTCGCTCCATAGATGCTGCTGCACCCGCTGAGTTTCTCCAGCACTTTGGTCTACCTTCTATCAGAAGGTGATGGAATCAAGTTTCAGGTTTTAGTGTTTAGATTTGGGGTGGAAATAGGCTCTACGGCCCATCGAGTCCCCACCAACCATTGATCCCCCGTTCTCACTACTCCTACAATATCCCACTTTCACATCCACTCCCCACACACTAAGGACAATTTACAGAAACCAATTAACCTACAAACCTGCCATATTGGGGAAAACCGGATCACCGGGAGGAAACCCATGTGGGCACAGGGGGAATGAGCAAACTCCACACAGACAGCACCCGAGATCAGGATCGACTGCTGGTCTCTGGCACTGAGGGGCAGCAGCTCTCCCAGCTGCACCACTGATCCTACACTGTAAACAGGCCCATGAGTTCTTGCCAATCGGGCACCCATTTACACTCATCCCATTTTGCTCCCCCTCCATTTTCATCAACTCTCTTACACACTCTGGACAATACACAACAACCAATTACACTACTGATCCACATCTTTGGGATGTGGGAAGAAACCGGAGTGCCTGGAAAAATTCAGTTAGACACGGACAGAATGTGCAAACTCCAAACTTGTCAGCAGATGTCAGGATCAAACCCAGGTCTCTGGGGCTGTGAGGCAGTGGTTCTACCCGCTGCGCCACAGTTCTGCACCATGGGTATTTAAGGGGGGGACAACAACTGTTGAGGAAGTGGCTGGGATCTTCCTTCTTTCAAAGAATAAGAATAGTCTTGATAGGCCAAATGCCTCGTCTTGTACTGCTAGGTCAGAGATAAAGTTTAAAATACCATTAATGTGGCAAACACTACTGGGAAACATTGACGAATACAACCTCAGACCGCATCAATGAGCTGTCAATGCTGGGACTAACCAATTAGAGACACAACACAAAGAAGATAAAGATGTCTAGACTTCAGTGGCTGAACTGTCAGGGGTTTAAATATATCTCTGCACCTCTAACACACCCACATCTGAGCACTTGAGCCCAGAGGTGAAAATTTTCCCTCCCATTCGGCTCCAGGTATGTTATGAGTCAGCTGTGGAATAAACCCATTTTTAAAAGCATCTTGAAAAGATGAGCAAAGACCGTTGATCTGAGCAATTTAGCCAACTGTATACTTATCCCTTACTGAACAGCACTGAAGGATTTTTTAAATCTTATTTATGATTATAGGACCTTTCTGGATGTAATCTGAATCTGACCATTCCTACAATATTAGAGTTTTTAAAGTTTTTGATGGGTCTGATCTTTCAGGAAATCCACGGAATAAAATGCAAGCATTTTCCTTCTAAGAAACGTACAAAACTTGAAAATTGTATTTATGCAGATTTCTACATAGAACAGTACAGCATGGGAATAGACCCTTCAACCCACATTGTTTGTGTCGAACAGGATGTCGTTAAACTGGCATGGAATGGAACTGATTCAATAACTCTGTGGCATGGCCCAGGTGGGTCAAATAGCTTACTTTAAATATAATAAATAAATCATCACCATGTTAGACCGTGAATTCCTGAACCTACACAAAGCAAGTGAAAATACATTTCAGAATTCACTTTTAATTCTTCTTGGCATTAGTAACCATATCCTCTAGCTCACTTCTCTGCTAAAGGAGATAGATCCTTCCGATTCTATTTCTAAAGCCTCAACTAAAATTTCCCTTTGACCTCTTGAAATAGCAAAACCTCGGCTTCCTCTGATAACAAACATAGCAGATTGAAATACCTCCCAGTGCAGTCAACAAAACCAATACCTACATGTATGCAGTAGATATAATGCCTCTTCAAAGCCTTTAAAAACCCACTCTGCAGCTTCCATTTCTGATCTGTTGACATACCAGTGCAATATTGAGCAAAAGCTGCTCTTTTTGCAAGTACCAATTTTACACATGGCACATTACACTATGGCCTAGTTTGCTTTCTCAGAAATATGCAAAAAATAGACAGGCTGCATCTACTGAGAGAGAGAAAGAATTAACACCTTCGGTCTATTACCTTTTTATCCACGTTCTTAAACTCAGCGCATTGGATCTACAATTCCAACTACACAGCCAACATCACTTCATTCCCAAACAACAAGGGTGCCACATCACAAAAGAAGATATAATGGCATCTGGCAAAAGGATTATCGTTAAAATTTATGCTGCCTGGAGGAGAGTGTATGAGCCACAAGGAGAGATTGGACAAATTTGGATTGGTTTCTCTCGATTGCCAGACTTTGAGGACACCCGACAGAATTATATAAACTTAAGAGAAGTAAAGTTAGGGTAGACTGAACCTTTTTTTCCAGATTGGAAATGTCAAAGACCAGAGGACATATCTTAAAACATGCGAGGACGGAGTTTAAAAAAAAGATGCACAGGGCAGCCTTTTTTTTATTTAAACAGACTGGTGGGTGCCTAGAACGTGCTGCTAATGGTAGTAATGGAACCAGATACAAGAGTGTTATTTAAGAAGCTTTTAGATAGGCACACGGACATGCAGGGAATGGATCATGTGTGGGCACAGGAGATTAGCGTAAATTTGGCAACATATGGTGGTTCAAAGTGCCTGTTTCTGTGCTGTACTGTTGCAGATTCTTGAAGTTTGGGTAGAATACAAAGTGCTGGTGGTCAGGCATCATCTTTGGAGGACACAGATAGGCAACTTTTCAGGTCTGGTCCCAACTTCAGTCGAAAGAAAAGGATCCCGACCCAAAACATCGCCTATCCATTGCCTCCAGAGATGCTGTCTGACCCCCTAAGTTATTTCAGCGCTGTCTGTACTGTTCTATGGTTGAGCAATCTTACTGGAAAGAGTTACAGATTCAGGTAGGCAATTCCAGAGCTTTGGGCCCAGGCAGACGAAGGTATGTCAATGGTGAAGAGGTACAAAGCTTGGGGACAGGAAGCTGAAGGAATAGCAATGGTGGAGAGGTGCCAATACGATAAATAATAGGAGCACAGTGACCCCAGAGGAATGGTAGTTACAATGGGAAGTGAATGGGGGGGGGGGGGGAACGACAGGGGACACACACATAAAGGTGAATGTAGTAAGGGGGTGTGCATGTGAATGGGAGGGGGGGCGCGAAAAGGCATGCAAGCAAATGGGGGGGGGAGGAACGTGCAAGCGAATGGAGACGCAAGTCAGTGGGGGGGTCGTGCAAACAAATGGGGGAGTCGTGCAAATGAATGGGAGTCGTGCAAATGAAAGGGAGTCGTGCAAATGGATGGTGGAGTCGTGCAAACAAATGGGGGAGTCGTGCAAATGAATGGGAGTCGTGCAAATGAATGGGAGTCGTGCAAATGAATGGGAGTCGTGCAAATGGATGGCGGGGTCGTGCAAATGGATGGTGGAGTCGTGCAAGGGGACGGTGGTCGTGCAAATGGATGGTGGAGTCGTGCAAGGGGATGGCGGGGGTCGTGCAAGGGGATGGGGGGGGGAGTCGTGCAAGGGGACGGTGGAGCCGTGCAAGGGGATGGGGGGTCGTGCAAGGGGATGGGGGGTCAGGTCGTGCAAGGGGATGGGGGGGTCGTGCAAGGGGGAGTCGTGCAAGGGGATGGGGGGGTCGTGCAAGGGGATGGGGGGGTCGTGCAAGGGGATGGGGGTCGTGCAAGGGGATGGGGGTCGTGCATGGGGATGGGGGGTCAGGTCGTGCAAGGGGATGGGGGGGTCGTGCAAGGGGATGGGGGGGTCGTGCAAGGGGATGGGGGGGTCGTGCAAGGGGATGGGGGGTCGTGCAAGGGGATGGGGGGGGAGTCGTGCAAGGGGATGGGGGGTCGTGCAAGGGGATGGGGGGGTCGTGCAAGGGGATGGGGGGGGTCGTGCAAGGGGATGGGGGGGTCGTGCAAGGGGATGGGGGGGGGGAGTCGTGCAAGCCCATGGCTCGCGCGCCCCTTCCCCAAGTGTGAGCAGACGTGAGCGCGCCCGGACGCGCGTGCAAGCGAGTGTGCACACACTCACGAGTCCAGCTCCTCGGTGCGGTAGCTGAGCAGTTGCGCCAGGTCGGCGGGCGCCGGCTCCCGTTCCCGGCCGCGGATCTCCACCCGCTCCAGGCCGCGGGTGATCTGGCCGATGCCGCACTCGAGCCGCTGCTGGCTGGACGGCCACACGTCGGGTTCGCATCCCGGGCCGGACACGGAGACGGACACCGCCGCCTTGGCCTCGTCCAGCGGCCCGAAGTGCCGGCTCTGCAGGTCGCTGAGCGAGCCGATGCCGCTGTCATAGTGATCCTCCACCTCGGCCTCCCCGCCCCACGGAGCCGCCCCTTTCCCCGCGCCCATCTTCGACCGCTCCTCGCTGATGAGAACCTCCATGTTGGGAAGGAAAAAAAAAAAAATCCCTCTCTTTTCGGATTCTAACGACGCATTTCGCTTCTCCAGCCGGATCGGTGAGGTAAAGTGGCCATGACTTCCCTCGGTTTGTCGGGAAAGTGGGGAATTTAGAGGCGAGCCCGACGACCCCCGGAGCGGCCCCTCGGACAAAGATGGCCGCCGCCTTGTTTACTCTCCGGGCGACGGGAATCCCCCTCCCCCCCCCCCAGCCCGGTCCCAGGCCAATCAGCGCGCAGCTTCTTGCTGGGTGGCCGCCCATGGCGGGAGGGCAGCAACTGCGCATGCGCCAGCGCAAAGCCTGATGGATATTGTAGTCTCTCTGACTCCAAGGACAACTTGTTCAAGAAGGAACAACTTGTTCAAGAAGGAACACAAAAGTGCTGGAGAAAACTTTTGTTCAAGAAGGAACAACTTGTTCAAGAAGGATGCTGGAAAATCGAAGGTAGACAAAATTGCTGGAGAAACTCAACGGGTGCAGCAGCATCTGTGGAGCGAAGGAAATAGGCAACGTTTCAGGCCGAAACCCTGAAGGAAATAGGCAACGTTTCGGGACGAAACCCAGAAGGGTTTCGTCCCGAAACGTTGCCTATTTCCTTCACTCCATAGATGCTGTTGCACCCGCTGAGTTTCTCCAGCATTTTTGTCTACCTACCATTATATAAATATATACACACATGAATAAATAGACCGATAAAAGTGCAAAAAAACAGATAATGGGCTATTAATGTTCAGGGTTTTGTCCGAGCCAAGTTTAATAGCCTGATGGCTGTGGGGAAGTAGCTATTCCTGAACCTGGTCGTTGCATGTAACTCGGCGGTTTCGGGCAACATGCGTGGGAAAGAACTGCAGATGCTGGTTTAAATCGAAGGCAGACGCAAAAATGCTGGAGTATCTCAGCGGGGCGGGCGGCATCACTGGAGAGAAGGAATAGGTGACGTTTCTGGGTCGAGAACCTTCTTCAAGGTCCTGTCCCACTTTCACGACCTAATTCACGACCTCTGCCGAGTTTGCCCTTGACTCATACTCGCAGCATGGTCGTCACGAGGTGGTAGGTAGGTCGTGCTGCTAGTCGTAGGTGCTTGTGACATCAAGTAGGTCGGGGGCGTTTTTCTAGCATGATGAAAAATGTCTACGAGTAAAAAAGGTCGTGAATTGGGTCGTGAAAGTGGGACTATAGTGGTCAAAATGCAAAACCAAGGAATTTCTGGTGCCAGTTTGCAAATAAAAAGCCACAAAGTGCTAGAGTAACAGCACTCTTTTTTTGTAAGAAAAACTACAGATGCTGGAAATCTATAATAAAACCAGAAGGTGTTGGAAATATTCAGCAGGTTCCTGTATTTATTTTTGATGTGTATGCCTGTTAGTATGCATCGTTGTCCCCATCTCTCCAGCTAACAATGACCCATTCTACATTTAATGATCACCATCTGTTTTGAATCTGTCGTTTTCACACTTTACCCTTCCATTTCTCTGGTCTGCTTCTCCTCTGACCCACCGGGACCGGCAGCATCTCTGGAGAGAAGGAATGGGTGATGTTTCGCGTCTGAAGAAGGGCCCCAACCCGAAACTTCACCCATTCCTTCTCTCCGGAGATGCTGCCTGACCCGCTGAGGTACACCAGAACTTTGTATCTATCTTTGGTGTAAAGCAGCATCTGAAGTTCCTTCCTACATACCTCTAAAGACAACGTGTTTTGACTAAAGATAGATGCAAAAAAGCTGGAGTAACTCAGCGGGTCAGGCAACATCTCTGGAGAACATGCCAACCCAGAATGTCACCTAGTAATTTTCTCCAGAGATACTGCTTGTCCAGTTGAGTTACTCCAGCTTTTTGTGTCTATCTTTAGTTTGAATGCAAGTTGTCTTTGGAGATGTGTAGGAAGGAACTGCAGATGCTGGTTTACCCCGAAGATGGGCACACAAAAAACAGCATCGGGGGTACATATGACAATTAAACGCCACTTTGTGTATTTTTTTATTTTAAGAAACACCTGCAGTTCCTCATGTCTACTTGTGACTCTTGAATAGCCGTTGCCATCTCACCCGCGCACCTGTGAGGATGCTCTTATGTGCTGGATGACTCGGTGGCCTTTGCAAACTCTGTAGCTTTCCACTGAGCGTTTGAGTGGGTGTGAAGCAAGGTCGATTGGCAAGGATGCTGCACCCACGTAGTTCAGATATAAAAAGATTGATGGTCTTTTTTTTTCTTGAAGCAGGATGCTCTATATTGCTCAGTGGTTTGGTGCAAAAACGATGCTGACTGGGTGAGGGAGGGCGAGACATTTCTTCAAACAGTGATCAGTGGGAAGCTGCCTGAAAGGGCTGTGAAAGCATGAAGTTTCAAATGGGGGTAGACAAAAGTGCTGGAGAAACTCAGCGGGTGCGGCAGCATCTATGGAGCGAAGGAAATAGGCAGTGTTTCGGGCCGAAACATTTCTTCAGAATGAAGAAGGGTTTTGGCCCGAAACGTTGCCTATTTCCTTCGCTCCATAGATGCTGCCTCACCCGCTGAGTTTCTCCAGCACTTTTGTCTACCTTTGATTTTCCAGCATCTGCAGTTCCTTCTTAAACAAGTTTCAAACGGGAACTGGAGGAGAAGAAGTGCACAGGGCTGCGGGAAAAGAGCTCGGCAGAGCGGGTAGGAGTGGAGAATAGCCTCATTCCTGATGGGCCAAATGGCCTCCGCTAGTGCTGTCCCAATCTACAACATGACAGTGGGATTTTACAAATGAAAGACACTTCAAATATTGAATAACGTGAATAAGGGGGATGATTGATACAGGTGTCACAGAGTCTGAAGCAGATGTCAATAGACAATAGGTGCAGGAGTAGGCCATTCGGCCCTTCAATCCAGCACCGTCATTCAATGTGATCATGGTTGATCATCCCCAATCAGTACCCCGTTCCTGCCTTCCCCCCATATCCCCTGACTCCGCTATCTTTAATGTCACAGGGTTAGGCTAGACACAAAATGCTGGAGTAACTCAGTGGGTGAGGCAGTATCTATGGAGAGAAGGAATTGGTGATGTTTTAGGTCGAGACCCTTAGGCTAGGCTAGGTTTATTATTGTCATGTGCACCAAGGTATTTTAGTTTAGTTTATTGTCACTTGCACAAGGTGCAGTATACCTGTATACTGGGCTTGTATACTCTGGAATTTAGAAGGATGAGAGGGAATCTTATTGAAACGTATAAGATTATTAAGGGTTTGGACACACTAGAGGCAGGAAACATGTTCCCGATGTTGGGGGAATCCAGAACCAGGGGCCACAGTTTAAGAATAAAGGGTAAGCCATTTAGAACTGAGACGAGGAAACACTTTTTCACACCAAGAGTTGTGAGTCTGTGGAATTCTCTGCCTCAGAGGGCGGTGGAGGCCGGTTCTCTGGATGCTTTCAAGAGAGAGCTAGATAGGGCTCTTAAAGATAGCGGAGTCAGGGGATATGGGGAGTAGGCAGGAACGGGGTACTGATTGGGGATGATCAGCCATGATCACATTGAATGGCGGTGCTGGTTCGAAGGGCCGAATGGACTACTCCTGCACCTATTGTCTATCTCCTTCGCTCCATAGATGCTGCTGCACCCGCTGAGTTTCTCCAGCATCTGCAGTTCCTTCTTAAACACCTATTGTCTGTTGTCTGAAAGCTTTTGTTGTGTGCCTACTAGGTACAATATAAAGCTTTGTCTGCATGAATGCTGCCTGACCTGCTGAGTGCACCCACCCTTTACGAAATGAAATGTGGCTTTCGACAATGTAAGTTCGTTTATCTGTAACCTTTATCCTGCTAATTTAACTAATCGGCTTTCCACCAGTATCTTCGATATGTTGAGGACCCTGAGATGATTCATGAACTTGTGATGTAGGAATGGATTGTACTAAATTATGCAACTAACCCATGTAACGAGAAGGCATGAACTATATTTAACTACACGTGTTGTGTAACCAAGTGCAAGTCTCAAACTGAAGCACTTAAACCTTAGTATGCTAATAAACTGCTGGCATTCACATGTCTATTCTTTAACTGGCCCATGATATATTTGCTGAACTCTGCCCTACTAAGCTGGGCAAGGTTTCGCAACTATTGGATCTCTGCCTCTCTCTTCCAAATAAGATCACCAAGACGAAGGAGCAGAATTAGGCCATTTTGTTTAGTTTAGTTTAGAGATACAGCGCGGAAACAGGCCATTTGGCCCGCCGAGTCCATGCTGACCAGCGATCCCTGCACACTAACACTATCCTACACACACCAGGAACAGTCTTTTACATTTATACCAAGCCAATTAACCTACAAACCTGACAACATTTGGAATGAAGGTTTGACCAGAATCCAAACTTGTTCGATCAATGTCAGGTATAAACTGATTCAGTTTAAAGTCATCCATAGACTCCATTACTCAAAGACCAAATTACATCGAATCTATCCATCTATTTCTCCATTATGTGACAGATGCAAAGGTGCAGATGGTTCTTTAACACACATTCTCTGGCTCTGTCAGCATATACAAAGATACTGGTCTGAAATATTTAAGTGGTTCTCTGGGGTCTATGGAAAAGATATTCCCCCCCGATCCAGAACTGGCAATTTTTGGATGCTCAGAGACTGCTTTGAACTTCAAGTCTGAAGAACAACAAGCACTGATGCTTGGTATGGTGGCAGCCAAGAAAATGATCCTAACAGACTGGAAATCATCCACACCCCCCTTTGAAAAATGGCTCAATGAAATGATAATAATCATACAGATGAAAGGATACGCTTCCTCAACTCCAAGGTACCCAACAACTTTTTATGTTTGGGGACCATTTATCAACCATCTCAAAGACCAATAATTTCATATTTTCTGCAGTGATGTAGTCCTGTGGTCTTTACTTGTGCTCTTGCAATGCCTGACTGTGTAGCACCATGTGGATTGCACCAACAGTGTTATGTCTGGCGGCTTTTTCTGTTGTCTTTCTTCTCTTTCTCTTTTTTGTTTTGTATAGTAAAAACAAAATAATAAAAAAATATATAAAATAACCTACAAAACCTGTATGTCTTTGGAGTGTGGGAGGAAACCGAAGATCTCGGAGAAAACCCACGCAGGTCACGGGGAGAACGTACAAACTCCGTACAGACAGCGCCCGTAGTCAAGATCGAACCCGGGTCTCTGGCGCTGTGAGGCAGCAACTCTACCGCTGCGCCAACTTGCCGCCCCATTTGGCCCAGAACCTGTTCCACCATTCGATCATGGCTGATGTATTTTTCCTTCTCAACCCCATTCTCCCGCCCGTAACCTTTGATGCCCTTGATGGTCACTTGTCTATCACTGCTGCCACATTGATGTCATCCTCTCCAGCATTGTTTTGAACCCAACACCGTCAGTATCGGGTGAAGCTGGGTCCAAGACAGACAGCTGGGCGGTAGGTGACGCAGCGATAACAGGATTAAATAAATTGAAATATCACCTCTGTCCTTCCACGAACACTCTGCCCCGACCCAAAGCTTCACAATCTCATCGAATCCTCATTCCAAAACACAGCACGCATTGATTACTTTTTGTTGTTTAATATATAAAAATAAAATTTGTTGGTCATTATATACAGATGCAAGTTTGTTTTAGTAAATCCTCTGGTTTCAGTACATACAATGGTAATATTTCCAGAGCAACATTTCCAGAGCAATATTTCCAGAGTCAACAGTTGGAAGATATTCGTTGCAGGAAGGGTCTGTGGCACTCCCTTCATTTACAATGCAAGGCCTCTACAAAATACAATAATTGGTGAATTCAAGCCCTCGCCCTTAGTTCACCCTGAACTTAATCGAGACTCAGCCCTCTACTTGCAGATCAGAATCGTTCCGTCATTGGGAGGGGGTAAATAGGCCTCTGACCGGTGTTGAGATTGCGTTGTACGAAACAAAGCTGGATTAACAGAGAACACTTGGTCAGTGTGATCCTGGTTGGCTGCGATGGCCGATGTTGGGGCAGGGTTGGTGACCAGAGGGAAACCTCTCCCTGGTAGACACAAAATGCTGGAGAAACCCAGTGGGAGAGGCAGCATTTATGGAGAGAAGGAATCAACCCGAAACGTCGCCAATTCCTTCTCTCCATAGATGCTGCCTCACCTGCTGAGTTTCTCCAGCATTTTGTGTCTACCTTCGATTTTACCAGCATCTGCAGTTCTTTCTTAAACAGAAACTTCTCTCTTCTCCCTTTTTAGTTTAGTTTAGAGATACAGCGTGGAAACAGGCCCTTCGGCCCACCGAGTCCACACCGACCAGCAATCCCCTGCACCAGGGACACTTTTTACACTTATAGCAAGCCAATTAACCTACAAACCTATACGCCTTTGGAGTGTGGCAGGAAACCGAAGTTCTCGGAGAAAACCTACGCAGGTCACGGGGAGAACGTACAGACTAGCACCCGTAGTCAGGATCGAACCCGGGACTCTGGTGCTGCAAGCACTGTAAAGCAGCAACTCTACTGCTGCACCACCCTGCCGCAGTTTTTGGCTGTAGTGGGAGATGGCCTGGATGTAAGGGGTCAGTGTGAGGATTGTGGGGTGCCATGGTGAATTTGATAGATCAATTATCTTTTCCCACCATCTCGAGTAATAACCAAGTTATCATTCAATCACTTCAATAAATAATCTCGGCTCAAAGGGAAATGGCACTGCGCGTAAACTAAACTGTTGGTAAAATGTCAACGTGCAGATCATCTAATCCTGTACGCTGGTCTTAAATTAATCTTTGAACACACTGTACACTTCATGGTAGAGTAAACTCCCGTTAATCTTGCATATTCACAACTTTGCAGTGCCAGACTGGCAGACATTTTGATAGCAATTTTAATTCCCTTTACAGATGATAAATGGCAGAATAATATTTTCCCAATGGACACAGCAAGTTTGAAGGGAGCGCTGGAACAGAGTTACCGGCAGGATTGTAGTTGTAGGCAGAGTTAGTCTGAAGAAGGGTCTCGACCCGAAACGTCACCCATTCCTTCTCTCCAGAGATGCTGCCTGTCCTGCTGAGTTACTCCAGCTTTTTGTGTCTATGGATATCAGCAATTCAGGGAGCTAGGTGCCAAACTATTGGGACTACCCCATAGTTGGATAATGGATTATCAGAATATTACTGTACTGCCCATTGATCAAAGGTAGACAAAAATGCTGGAGAAACTCAGCGGGTGAGGCAGCATCTATGGAGCGAAGGAATAGGTGACGTTTCGGGTCGAGACCCCTCTCCAGACAATGAACACTTGCACTGGTGACTGCTGTCGGAGCAAGCAAATTAAAAGATAAAAACAATAATTATATAATCTACAGTATTCAGTTCAGCTTTCCTATTGTCCTTAAACAAATGTACATAGTTTCTACCTCACTCTAGTACGACAGATAACAGATCTGACTGAAATGATTAGTGTTCAATTGTGTTTGTGGCCGATGTCCCTCCTGGGTTAAATAAAATTCTATCGTATCGTAAGTTGCAGAAACTATCTAGCTGTCACACCCACAGCAGCTGCCTGGCTGTCAGGGATTGGCTGTGGCTGGAACATGTACACTGGGTCCCATCATTTCACCAGACGTGGAATAAACCCAAAGCAGTCGTTATGGGAGTCACAAGGGGTGGTTTGGTGTGGTTGGTTGTTACCCTGGGAGGTGATACTGCTTTCTCAGCAATGACGTCCCTCAAGAAGAATGTACTCAACCATCTGCCTATCAACCCCCTCCAAGCCTCACCTGTATCCACCTATTACCTGCCATGCTTAGTCCTTCCCCTACTTTCTTCCCCCTCAAAAAGATGAGGCTGAAAGGGTCCCGACCTGAAACATCTATCCATGTTCTCCAGAGATGCTGCCTGACTTGTTACTCCAGCATTTTAATGTTTAAAAAAAGAAAGAATATACTATTGCTGCACAGTTACTGAGTTCTGGAGCTCAGCTACAGTGGGATGGGAGAAACGGTAGCACTGGGGAGAGACTGCTAGTCCTGTGGGCAGAATTGCCCCTTGTTCTATCTCCAGTGACTCTGTGTGATAATCCCGTATGTGAAGGGACTGCCCGTTTCAAGTCAGAACTGGGATGAAGTGACTCTGAATCCCCTGCAGTCAACAGAAGGGAGTGGCCGACCTGGGTTAGACCACAAGCCCCAGGTCACTAGAGCAACATCTAAACCCAATCACCATGGCCTTCACTTTACAACTCCATGCGCTTGATGCTCAAGAGTTCGGGTTGGGGGAGGAGGGAGGGAGGGAGGGGACAGGGCAGTGAAACCAGGCACACATCCAGCTCTGCCTCCCCGCCCACAGTCTTGTTTGTTAATTAATACACAGCCACCATATTCAGAGTCCAGCAAAGCATAGAACAATCTTATCACAGAAGGGTTGGGCCAAGGCGGAAGTCTTTAGCAACGAGTTTGAAGAACCTTCTGTTTTTTCTCTGCCTGTCCATCTCATGTCCTTGTGTGTGTCCCTCTACTGCTCTAGCCAGTCTCTTTCACCCTCCATCGACACACCGAGCGTCGTGGATCCTGTGGGTCGGCAGCGAACGACGATGTTTCGTGCTTGGACTCAAGGCTGTCGCGCAGCTCTCAAGGGAGGAGCAGGAGAGACAGTGAACCAGCGCGGAGGTTAAGTTGTCCGCTGGTCCAGTTCTACTCTGATGACGTGGTTGTTGTCAGAGTTGGATTGAGAAGGTCCACTGGGCTGTGCCGGCGATTCAGTGGAGTGAGTGGCCTCCTATCTGAAGATCATCGTAATCTAGAGGCATCTGCAAGATACAATCAGAAAAAAAATTAGCATATTTTTCTTCACACCCTTCCCCTGGTCAAATCCTAAAAAATCTCATGGTGTTTTGGAATCTTATTAAACTAGACCAGAGGTTCCAGAACCAAATGTCATAGATGGACAAAAATGCTGGAGAAACTCAGCGGGTGAGGCAGCATCAAAGCTCCATAGATGAGATCACTGCAAAACTGTGGAATTCTCTGCCTCAGAGGGCAGTGGAGGCAGGTTCTCTGGATGCTTTCAAGAGAGAGCTAGATAGGGCTCTTAAAAATAGCGGAGTCAGGGGATATGGGGAGAAGGCAGGAACGGGGTACTGATTGGGGATGATCAGCCATGATCACATTGAATGGCGGTGCTGGCTCGAAGGGCCAAATGGCCTACTCCTGCACCTATTGTCTATTTTAAAGTGATTTTGAGTTTTCTCCCTGGCTTTGTTCACCGTAATGGCTAGGAATCTAGATTAGTTTAGAGATGCAGCGTGACAATAGGCCCTTCGGCCCACCAAGTCCAAGCTGACCAACGATCACCCATACACTGGTTCTATGTCGTCCCAGTTGCACATTTAAACCATCAATGCCCCTCATTCACCTTATCCATGCCCCTTGCCACCTACACTTCCTGGTGCCTCCAGACCATTGTCTATTGTCTAAAACAGCTTGGGCCCCATTCACTGCAGTAATAGGGCTGTCTAGGTGCACGGTTTGGTCGACACTCACTTCACAGTCCGACTGGCCGTCCCAGTCCGTCTCGGAGTCGCTGTCCGACCACTCCGGGAGCGGTATTAGCGAGGAGTTGGTCAGCTGCAAGAGCCGGTTCTGGATCTCCAGGTCGGGCCGGCCTGCGGTGAGGTGGAAGGCCGTGCAGCTGTTGAACATCTGGCGGTTCACGTCCGCTCTGCGCTCCACCAGGAGCAGCACCATGTCCCTGCGCTGGAACTCCACCGCAAGGTGTAGAGGTGTCCGCCCACTGCTCGGTTCCTGCCAACACACACGCACACGGGGTTCAGCTCAGTGTAGTTTATCGTCACGCGTACCGAGGTACAGTGAAAAGCTTTTGTTGCGTGCTAACCAGTGAGCGGAAAGGCAGTACACGATTACAATCCAGCCGTTTACAGTGTACAGATACATGATAAGGGGAATGTAGACAAAATTGCTGGAGAAACTCAGCGGGTACGGCAGCATCTATGGAGCGAAGGAAATAGGCAACGTTTCGACCCGAAACGTTGCCCATTTCCTTTGGGTTTCGTCCCGAAACGTTGCCTATTTCCTTCGCTCCATAGATGCTGCCGCACCCCCTGAGTTTCTCCAGCAATTTTGTCTACCTTCGATTCTCCAGCATCTGCAGTGCCTTCTTGAACATGATAAGGGAGTAACGTTTAGTGCAAGATAAAGCCAGCAAAGTCCGATCGGGAAACCAAATGCTTCTGTTGGTTAGAGATACAGCCAGGTCAAAGTTCCCCCTCCACTCCACATCCCACTTCCCCTCTGATTGGGAAACCGGGTTCTAAAAGCTTGTATCTGCAAAATTACTTCTTTTTTTTTTGTGTGTGTTAGAGATACAGGCCCTTCGGCCCATCGAATCATTGTCGACCAGCGATCTCCACACACTATCCCACGCACACTAGGGACAATTTATAATTATACCAAGCCAATTAACCTACAAACCTGTACGTCTTTGGAGTGTGGGAGGAAATTGAAGATCTCGGAGAAAACCTACACAGGTCGCGGGGAAAACGTACAAACTGTGCCGTCGTCGGGATCGAACCCGGGTCTCTAGTGCCGTGAGGCAGCGGTCTACGCGCTGCGCCACCTTACCGCACCAATTGGTTGTTGGGTTTGCAACGTACACTGGAGTCATAGAGTTACACAGCACGGAAACAGGCCCTTCGGCCCATCTTGTCCAAGCAGACCAAGATGCCCCCATCCAAGCTAGTCCCATTTGCCCAAGTTTGGTCCACATCCCTCTAAACGATTCCTATAAATGTATCCGTGAAGAGAATTTTGTGATCCAGCTCAGCTGGGGATGAGCTGCAGATGCTCCATGCAGGGGGGAAAGAAATTGTGCTGCAGTGTGAAATATGTGTGTGTATTGTTGGGACCAAATGCAGCTCAGGTGGCGAGCAGAAGACTCACCTGAGTGTTAATGTTGGATCCTGCATCCAGCAGCTTCTGAACTGCCTCGTAATGTCCCCGCATCACCGCGATATGCAGACACGTGTAGCCTATAACCAAAGGAGGAATGCGTTAATGTTTGGTTCACTGAAGCACACACACACACCACCCTTCCACACTACACTGCAGACACCAAAGGCATTACCAAAGGGGGTGGAGAGATATGGATTACATTCAGGCAGAGGAGAGGAGTTGAACTTGGCATCATGTCCAGCAGAGACATTTAATTTAGTTCAGAGATATAGCACGGAAACAGGCCCTTCAGCCCAACTTGCCCATGCCTATCAACATACCTCATCTACACTCATCCCACCTGCCTGCTTTTGGCCCATAACCCTCTAAACCCGCCCTATCCATGTACCTGTTCAAATATCTCTTGCATAGTAGTCGCCTCAAATGCCTCCTCCGCCAGCTCGTTCCATACACCCACCACCCTTTGTGTGAAAAAAGTTACCCCTCATGTCCCTATTATATCTTTTGCCCTCACCTTGAACCAACATCCTCTGGTTCACGCTTCCCCTACTTTGGGCAAAAGACTATGTATTTACCTGATCTCTCGTGATCTTATACAGTCTATAAGAAAACCCCTCATCTTCCTGTGCTCCATGGAATAAAGCCCTAGACTGCCCAACCCCTCCCAATAGCTCAGGCCATCGAGTCCTGGCAATTTCCTGGTAAATCTTCAGTAAGTACCGATGCTGGAGTAACTCAGCGGGACAGGCCGCGCCTCTGGATGGAAGGAATGGGTGACGTTTCGGGTCGAGAAGTCTAAAGAAGGGTCTTGACCCGAAACGTCACCCACTCCTATCTAGAGATGCTGCCTGTCCCGCTGAGTTACGCCAGCATTTTGTGTCTATCTTCAGTGTAAACCAGCATCTGCAGTTCCTTCGGTAAGTACCGTTGTAATTGCGCTGATCCAGGTCCTGCCGCTGGCCTCTGGTTCCAGTGAGGATGGGGTCGAGGAGCGGGCCGATGCACTCGGTGTTCCCCTGCTCGCAGGCTAGATGCAGCGCGGTGTTGCCGTGGCTGTCCGGGCTCTCCAGCTCGGCCCCGGCCTGCACCAGCCCCCTGGTCACCTCCGGCAAGTTCAGGATAACCGACACGTGCAGCGCGGACTAGAGAAGGAAACAAACAAAGAGGAAATAACATTAAATAAAAGAACAGATATTTGGTCTTTCGTCAGAGGGTTGTGAATCTGTGGAATCCTGTGGAGGCTAGGTCGGTGGATATTTTTATGGCAGAGATAGATAGATTCTTGATCAGTACGGGAGTCAGGGGTTATGGAGAGGGCAGGAGAATGGGGTTAGGAGGGAGAGATAGATCAGCCATGATTGAATGGCGGAGTAGACTAGATGGGCCAAATGACCTAATTCTACTGTTCCTTATGACCAAGAACAAAAGAACAAGAAGAAATAAAAGGCTGGGACATTCGCAGCGCTCAAGAAACATTCAGACAGGTACATGGATAGGATAGGTTTAGAGGGATATGGGCCAAATGTAGGCAGGTAGGATTAGTGTAGATGGGGCATTGTTGGTCGGCATGAGCAAGTTGGGCCGAAGGGCCTGTTTCCACGCTGTATCACTCTATGACTTTCTATAACAACTTGTTCTTCAATACGCAGGAGTAAAGATTAGGTTAGTAGGCAGGAGGAGATTAGTTTAACTTGGTATCTTGCTCGTATCATATCGTTCTTGCAGCATTTAGTTCACCAGAGGGGACTGAGGCACCGATGGCCCGGGGGCGACCAGCGTTAGTGAGCGGGTGGGGGGGGGGGGACGCACTCACCTGTTGTGATGAGTTGCACAGGTTAATGATGCTCCGATCGGACTGCAGGAGGACGAGGGCGATGTCTGGGTAGCCATGCAGAATGGCCAGGTGAAGAAACCTGCATGAAAACAGGAGAGAAACATGAGCAACAGAGAATACAGAGAAACCACAGCCCAGGGAGGCTTCTGCTACTTAGTGGGCCAGGCAGCATCTCTGGAGAAAAGGAGTTACTCCAGCATTGTGTGTCTATCTTCTGTGTAAACCAGCATCTGCAGTTCCTTCCTACACCCCACCAAAGACAACTTGCATCCAGACTAAAGAAAAGACACAAAAAGCTAGAGTAACTCAGCGGGTCAGGCAGCATCTCTGGACAAAGGGAAACTGTGACATTTCTGGTCGAGACCCATCTTCAGAGAAAAGGAATGGGCGACATTTCGGGTCAAGACCCTTCTTCAGTCTCCACCCGAAACGTCACCTATACCTTTTCTCCATAGATGCTGCCTGACCCGCTGAGTTACTCCAGCTTTTTGTGTCTATCTTCTGTGTAAACCAGCATTTGCAGTTCCTTCCTACACATCTCCAAGGACAACTTGCATTTGGACTAAAGATAGACACAGAAAGCTGGAGTGACTCAGCGGGTCATGCAACGTTTCTGGAGAATATGCTCCCAACCCAAAATGTCATTTCTTCCTTTTGTCCATAGATGCCGCCTGAACCGCTGAGTTACTCCAGCATTTTGTGTCTATCTTTGGTGTAAACCAGCATCTGCAGTAACTTCCTACATGAGTTCTGCTACTGGCTGGCTATTCCCACTGCCTGGAGGTAATGACTGTTTCCAGCTCAGCCAGCAGCTGGGGATCGGAAGGCAGTGGGGAATGTTCTCTTACCTCGCCACCAGCAAAGGGAAATTCCCCGGTGGTTTCAAAACGGCAGTAAGGAAGTTCAAAGAGAATCTGTTAAATCTTGAAGAACTTCCTTATAGCTGCCCTCTTCCTGTTCGGCACCTTTAACCAAAGCGATACATCGCAAGGCACTTTCATTTTAGGTACCATTATCCGGTACAGCAGAGACAGCAAGACAAGAGGCTGTTCGGCCCATCAAGATCATGCTGGTTAAAATGAGGATAACAAATGTTACAGAATGAGGATAGGTTTAGGTTATTGTCACGTGCACCGAGGTACAGTGAAAAACTTTTGTTGCATGCTAACGAGTCAGTGGAAAGATAATACATGATAACGTTACTCAAAATTAGTATAATCAGTTACAGAGACAGCATGGAAACCGTCCCTTCGGCCCATTGAGTCCACGCCGACCATCATTCACTAGTTCTATATTATTGCCTATTTCCTTCGCTCCATAGATGCTGCCTCACCCGTTGAGTTTCTCCAGCATTTTTGTCTACCTTCCATTTTTCCAGCATCTGCAGTTCTCTCATAAACACTTTCTCATCCACTCCCTACACACTAGGGGCGATTTACAGAGGGCCAATTAACCCACAAACCCGCACGACTTTGGGACGTTCAATTAGTAAGGGCATCAAAGGTTACGTGGAGAAGGCAGGAGAATGGAGTTGAAAGGGAAAAATAGATCAGCCATGCTTGAATGGCAGAGTAGACTTGATGGGCTGAATGGCCTAATTCTCCTCTTATGTCTTATGTGGACAATTTACAGAGACCAATCAACCTACAAACCCACAAGTCTTTGGGACGTGAGAGGGAACCAGAGCACCTGGAAGAAACCCACACAGTCACCGGGAGAACCTGCAAACTCCACACAGACAGCGCCCGAGGTCAGGATCGAACCCGGGTCTCTGGCGCTGTGAGGCAGTGGCTCAACCCTCTGCGCCACCTCACACGTTGACAGGCCAGTAAGCCCCAGAGGTAAAAGCATGTACTCAGTATGGTGTAGAAAGGAAATGCAGATGCTGGTTTATATCGAAGATACACACAGAGAGCTGGAGTAACTCAGCGGGTCAGGCAGCATCTCTGGATGTTGAAAGGAACTGCAGATGGTGGTTTTTACTAAATGACACTTTGTGTCCAGGCTCAGTAAGGTGCTTTGTGCAGGTGAGGAGAATTTGTGCCTGTATCAGCTTCCTAGGCAGCAGGGTCTAGCTCCGACATCTCTGCATGAAACAGCACCTCCAAATCTCGCCAATACACCTTCCAACAATTAACTTCCACCATTCTCTGCCTTGGCTTTTCTCCCCTGGTCTTCCCTCGCCTCCAGCTCTTCACACCCCCACCCCCGACTTTCGGTCTGAAGAAGGGTCCCGACCCGAAACGTCACCCATCCTTTTTCACTAGAGATGCTGTCCTGCCCCGCTGAGTTACGGCAGCACCCTGTGCTAACCCCCCCCCCCCCCCCCCCATCAACACTATATACATTGGCTTACAGACACTTCCGCTGGGGTTTCCCCAATGGTCAGCTTTGAAACTAAAAATAATATCACGGCCTGCTTTGAAACCAATCCAGATGATGCCAGGAATGTGCCACACACAGGCGCAGGGAGGGGTGGGTCTGGAGATTACTTCCCCGCACAAGAACACATGGCACTGTCAACACCACATCATGCTGGATCCATGCCCAAGGATCCAGGGGTTCCATCGCTTAGCTCTTGAGGTACAGCATGGAAACAGGCCCTTCGGCCCATCGAGTCCACGCCCACCATTACACTAGTTATCCTACTTTCACGTCCGAACCCTACACACTTTACAGAGGGCCAATTAACACACAAACCCCTACATCTTTGGGATGTTCTATATTACCTGGGACCTGAGTCACTAGTAATGCCCCTACTACCCCCCCCCCCACAGTGTGCGTATATTTTTCCGACCACTCCAGTCACCCTGCCTTCTTTCCCACTTTCTCATCCACTCCCTACACACCAGGGGCAATTTACAGAGGACCACGTAACCTACAAACCCCCATGCCTTTGGGATGTGGGAGGAAACCAGAGCACCCGGAGGAAACCCACGCGGTCACAGGGAGAACGTGCAAACTCCACAGACAAGAGAGCAACACAGGTCAGAATGCCACCCAGTTCTCTGACACTGTGGAGGCAGCTGTGCCACTGTGCCTCCCACTCATGTGCCATGTATTGTCATGATACAGGCTCTATATTCCTGTATACATGTATTGTAATCATGTATGTTTAAGAAAGAACTGCAGATGCTGGAAAAATTGAAGGTAGGACAAAAATGCTGGAGAAACTCAGCGGGTGAGGCAGCATCTATGGAGCAAAGGAATAGGTGACATTTCGGGTCTCGACCCAAAACGTTGCGTATTCCTTCGCTCCATAGATGCTGCCTCACCCGCTGAGTTTCTCCAGCATTTTTGTCTACCTTGTAATCATGTATTGTCTTTCTGCTGGCTGCATAGCTCGCAGCAAAAAGCTTTTCGCTGTATCAAGGGACACGTGACAATAAACTAAACTGAACTGGATCTTACAGTCAATGTTTCAGTCACATGTTTACTGGAGGTGCAAGAAACCGCAGCTGCTGGAATCCTGAGGGGGAAAGAAAAAAAAACTGCTGGAGGAACTCAGTGAGTCAGGCAGCATCCGTGGAGGGAAATCACACTGAAGA
Source organism: Malacoraja senta (assembly GCA_038087875.1). Lineage (NCBI taxonomy): Eukaryota > Metazoa > Chordata > Chondrichthyes > Rajiformes > Rajidae > Malacoraja > Malacoraja senta. The sequence goes on from JAXLNO010002615.1 coordinate 37,761, forward strand.
AGGGTCCTGACTTGAAACCTCGTCAATCTGTTTCACCCCACAGATCTGCCTGTCCTGCGGGGCTCCTCCAGTGGTTTGGTTTTTCATCCAATATTTATTTATTAGTTGAGGTTGGTTGTGGCCAGGTAGAGACTGTGACTCATGTTCCGGCATTACAGAGCGGAGATTTTCTACAAGATCACACCATCTTTTCCAATAACAATCGGGCCAGTTTGTGGTTCAGGAGGTTTTTTGGGATTTTCCCAATATTTGTCCATGGGAAATTTCCAGGAACTTTATAAAGGTTTACCAGAATACTGCCTGGATTAGAGGATATTAGTTCAGGCAGGAACATCCCACCCACAGCGGCATGGAGGCGCAGCGGTAGAGTTGCTGCCTTAGAGGGCTAGAGACCGGGGTTCCATCCCGACTATCTGTGTGGAGTTTGTACGTTCTCCCCGAGAACTTTGGTATCCTCCCACACTCCAAAGATTTACAGGTTAATTGGACAGGTATAATGATGTAAAAATTGTCCCTAGTGTAGGATAGTGTTTATGTGCTTCTGCAGTTGTATAGGGCTCTGGTAAGACCACATCTGGAGTATTGTGCACAGTTTTGGTCTCCTAATTTGAGGAAGGTCATCCTTGTGATTGAGGCAGTGCAGCGTAGGTTCACGAGATTGATCCCTGGGATGGTGGGAATGTCATATGAGGAAAGATTGAAAAGACTAGGCTTGCATTCACTGGAATTTAGAAGGATGAGGGGGGATCTTATAGAAACATATAAAATTATAAAAGGACTGGACAAGCTAGATGCAGGAAAAAAATTCCCAATGTTGGGCGAGTCCAGAACTAGGTGCCACAGTCTTAGAATAAAGGGGAAGTCATGTAAGACTAAGGTGAGAAAAAACATTTTCACCCAGAGAGTTGTGAATTTGTAGAATTCCCTGCCACAGAGGGCAGTGGAGGCCAAGTCACTGGATGGATTTAAGAGAGAGTTAGATAGAGCTCTAAGGGCTAGTGGAATCAAAGGGTATGGAGAGAAGGCAGGCACGGGTTATTGATTGGGGACGATCAGCCATGATCACAATGAATGGCGGTGCTGGGTTGAAAGGCCGAATGGCCTCCTCCTGCACCTATTTTCTATGTTTCTATGTGTGGGGATCGCTGGTCAGTGCAGACTCAGTAGGCTGAAGGGCCTGTTTCCGTGCTGTATCTCTGAACTAAACAATTAGAGGTCTTCCTGAGCTACTATCTACCTCATTGGAGACCCTCGGACTATCTTTGATCAGAATTTACTGGACTTTATCATGCACTAAATATTATTCACATTATTTCCCTTTATGATATAGCTATACGCTGTGAATGGCTCAATTGTAAAGTTTAAGAAAGATTTGCACAGAGGGTTGGTGGGGGCTTGGAACACACTGCAGGGGGGCTTGGAACACACTGCCAGGGGGGGTGGTGGGGGCTTGGAACACACTGCCAGGGGGGTGGTGGGGGCTTGGAACACACTGCCAGGGGGGGTGGTGGTGGAGGCAGATACGATGGTGATATTCAAGAGGCACATGGACATGCAGGGAACGGAGGGATATGGGTTACATGCAGGCAGAGATGACTTTAGCTTGGCATCATGTTCGGTACAGACATTGTGGGCTACAAGGCCTGTTCATGTGCCACTCTGATCTATGTTCTAGGTAAGAAAAAGGTTTT
>JAXLNO010002616.1:0-12500 GCA_038087875.1 Malacoraja senta
CATCTAGCCTGTCCAATCCCTTAATGTTATATGTTTCTGTAAGATCCCCTGCTCATCCGTCTAAATTCCAGTGAATATAAGCCCAGTCGACCCATTCTTTCATCATTTGTCAGTCCCGCCATCCAAGGAATTACCTGGTGACCTACCCTGCACTCCCCTAATAGCAAGAATTGATATGTTAGGAATTTGTCCCACGTTAGAATCCTATCTATCCGTAATAGCTCTGCCACCATAATCCCATCCAAACTGATCTCCAAGCTGCTGGAACTAGAATCAGCTCCACCCTCTACCACTGGATCTAGCAACTTTCTGACCCCTTCCAATCGGTGAAAGATAGGTGACAGCATCTCATCCACAATAATCCTCAACACTGGTGCCCCACAAGGATGCGTTCTCAGTCCTCTAATACACTCCCTATACACAGTGACACCGAGGCCAAATGTGGATCTAATTCAATCTACAAGTCTGCAAACGACAACACTGTGGTGGGATGAATCACGACTCAATAACGGGATGGAGTACAGGAAGGAGATGTCATAAGGTTCATCAGTGATGGTGGAATTAGGCCATTCGGCCCATCAGGTCTACTCCACCATTCAATCATGTCTGAGCCATCTCTCCCTTGTAACCCCATTCTCCTGCCTTCTCCCATAACGTCTGGCACCTGTACTAAATAATCTATCTATCTCTGCCTTATTAATATCCACTAACATGGCCTCTATTCTTGAAAAGAACTCCACAAATTCACCATCCTCTGACTAAAGATATTTATCATTTATTTCCTAAAAATTCACTACCATTCACTGTGTAGATCCTCCCCATGTTAGACTTCCAAAATGCAATACCTCACAATTCTCTGCATTAAATTCCCCCAACCATTCCCCAGCACACTTGGCCAATCGATCAAGATCCTACTGCAATTAATCACAACCATCTACACTATCTGCAAAACCACACCACTTTTGTATCATCTGTAAACTTGCTAAACTTGCTCTGTAAGTTCTCATCGCAAATCATTGATGTAGATGACAAACAGTAACGGGCCCAGCACTGAACACTGAGGCACAGCACTAGTCACAGGCCTCCAGTCTGAGAAGCAACCTTCCTTCCACCATCACCCTCTGCTTCCTTCCTGAAGCCAAATTTCAATCCATTCAGCTATCTCTCCTTGTAACTATATAAAGGTCTGAACTAAAAAGTACTATGGCAAACTTTAAGGAACATTTAGACAGGTGCATGGACAGACAGACCGACAGGCCATTTATAGGAATATGGGGATGGGACATGTTGGCCGGTGTGGGCAGGCAGGCAGGCTGGCTGGGCTGAAGATGCTGTGAGACTCTATGTCTCTATGGCTCTATAACTGGAGGGTGTGTGTGTGTACAAATAGTGCAGTAAGATATTCCTCACTTGGCCATGGATCTCTGCGCTGGGATCGTAGAACAGATTCATTTTAAGACAAACCCGGTTAATCACACTTTTTAACATTATTATTACAGCAGTTTGTCCAATGGTCGCACATGGATAGGTAACCTGCAAACATTTCCATCTTCTACAAGGCAAATGTTGTCAGTGTTGTCGCTGGTGGAAAATATATCTGGGTAGCGTGCGACGGAACTGGCAACTGGTTGTTATTTCAAATGTTTGACTAGAATGGGTTAACTGAAGTTCAGTATCCATAATTAATCTTCATCTATAATGAGCACAACTCCATCTTGCTGCTCTATCCACGCTGGTAAACACGGCACATGAAGATGCATTAACTTGTTGTTTTCATCTTAATTAACAGTGGTTAGAAATACTAATTTGCCTCTCTCCGGGATACAATGAAAGAAAAACACATAATGTGGAAAATTAAAGTTAGGAACTGAGAAGGGGGTAGTTACGTAACAGTGCTGTATCCTTCGTCCAGTGGGAATATTAGTTCCAGACGTTGGTGAGACCACATTACAGTGTTGTGTTCAGCTTTGGACACATTGGTATCGGTAAAATGGTGTCAAGGTGGAAATGCCGTAGAGAAGATTTACGAGGATGTTGGCAAGAATCGAGGCCTGATCTTGAGGGACAGATTCAGCAGCCTCGTGCTTTAGTCCTTGGGGCACAGGGGGGATGAGGGATGATCTTTCAAGGTGACTTCTTCTTGTGTATGGTGTACACAGCCTAAAGTTGTAGGACAACTTGTTCTATTTTGATCGTATTTGTTTGTACAAACTGTTGTCAGGTCACCGTTTACATAGATACATAGAAAATAGGGTGCAGGAGTAGGCCATTCGGCCCTTCGAGCCTGCACCACCATTCAATATGATCATGGCTGATCATCGAACTCAGTATCCCATACCTACCTTCTCTCCATACCCCCTGATCCCTTTAGCCACAAGGGCCACATCTAACTCCCTCTTAATTATAGCTCAATGAGACTGGCCTCAACTACTCTCTGTGGCAGAGAGTTCCAGAGATTCACCACTCTCTGTGTGGAAAAAGTTTTTCCTCATCTCGGTCTTAAAGGATTTCCCCCCTTATCCTTAAGCTGTGACCCCCTTGTCCTGGACTTCCCCAACATCGGAACAATCTTCCTGCATCTAGCCTGTCCCAACCCCATAAGAATTTTGTACGTTTCTATAAGATCCCCTCTCAATCTCCTAAATTCTAGCGAGTATAAGCCAAGTCTATCCAGGCTTTCTGCATATGAAAGTCCTGACAATCCCAAGGAAACAGTCTGGTGAACCTTCTCTGCACTCCCTCTATTGCTATAATGTCCTTCCTCAGATTTGGAGACCAAAACTGTACGCAATACTCCAGGTGTGGTCTCACCAAGACCCTGTACAACTGCAGTAGAACCTCCCTGCTCCTATACTCAAATCCTCTTGCTATGAAGGCCAACATACCATTTGCTTTCTTCACTGCCTGCTGCACCTGCATGCCTACTTTCAATGACTGGTGTACCATGACACCCAGGTCTCGCTGCATCTCCCCATTTCCTAATCGGCCACCATTTAGATAATAGTCTGCCTTCCCGTTTTTGCCACCAAAGTGGATAACCTCACATTTATCCACATTATACTGCATCTGCCAAACATTTGCCCACTCACCCAGCCTATCCAAGTCACATTGCAGTCTCCTAGCATCCTCCTCACAGCTAACACTGCCCCCCAGCTTAGTGTCATCCTCAAACTTGGAGATGTTGCTTTCAATTCCCTCATCCAGTTCATTAATATAAATTGTAAATAGCTGGGGTCCCAGCACTGAGCCTTGCGGTACCCCACTCGTCACTGCCTGCCATTGTGAAAAGGACCCGTTTACTCCTACTCGTTGCTTCCTGTTTGCCAGCCAGTTCTCTATCCACATTAATACTGAACCCCCAATACCGTGTGATTTAAGTTTGTATCCTAATCTCTTATGTGGTACCTTGTTGAAAGCCTTCTGAAAGTCCAGATACAACACATCCACTGGTTCTCCCCTATCCACTCTACTAGTTACATCCTCGAAAAATTCTATCAGATTCGTCAGACACCATTTACCTTTCGTAAATCCATGCTGACTTTGTCCAATGATTTCACCACTTTCCAAATGTGCTGCTATCCCATCTTTAATAACTGACTCTAGCAGTTTCCCCACTACCGATGTTAGACTAACTGGTCTGTAATTCCCCGTTTTCTCTCTCCCTCCCTTCTTAAAAAGTGGGGTTACATTTGCTACCCTCCAATCCTCAGGAACTACTCCAGAATCTAAAGAGTTTTGAAAAATTATCACTAATGCATCCACTATTTCTGGAGCTACTTCCTTAAGTACTCTGGGATGCAGCCTATCTGGCCCTGGTGATTTATCGGCTTTTAATCCATTCAATTTACCCAACAATCTAAAATTTTGGAAGAAGGCTCCAATACCAACTATAAATATGTGGATTTCAAATATGTTTGAAACACTACACCTTGAAGAGATAAGACTCCTCCTAGCAGGTAAACCAGATCACTTCCACCTGACGTGGTCTGCATTTATAGAATTATTACAAACATAGGGTGCAAAAGTACTTTAAAAAAATAAAAAATTGAGGTCGGGTAAGGGGGGATGATAGTTGAAGAGTTGGTATGTCCTATTTACGTGATGCTCAAAAAAAACATTTGTTTTTCTTTTTTTCTCTTTCTCTTTTCTTTTCTTAGGGCCTATTTCTTAACTCTTTTTCTTTTTGTTTTTAATTTCGCTCTCATAGGGTCTTCGTCCTTTTTTGTTGTTACATTTTCTACACTTTTCCACACTTGCACTTTTTCCTTCACTTTCTTCTCTCTTTCAATCTTTTTCTTTCTTTAGCGTAAAAAAATAAATAAAGGGAGTACATTAATTGTAAGAAGATATAAATGACGAGTATTAATGTATGTGGCTGTGATGTAATGTACTTCTAATAAATAAAAATTAAAAAAAAAAAAACACCACTTCCCGACTAACCTGGATTTCACTCAGTTCCTCCATCTCCTTTGACCCGCGACCCCCTGCTATTTTTATGTTCCCTGCCAGAAAACTGGCAGGGAACATAAAAACTGACTGCAAAAGTTTTTATAAATATGTAAAAAGAAAGAGATTAGTTAAAACAAATGTAGGTCCCTTGCAGTCAGAAACAGGTGAGTTGATCATGGGGAACAAGGATATGGCGGACCAATTGAATAACTACTTTGGTTCCGTCTTCACTGAGGAAGACATAAATAATCTGCCGGAAATAGCAGGGTCAAAGGAGTTGGAGGAATTGAGTGAAATCCAGGTTAGTCGGGAAGTGGTTTTGGGTAAATTGAATGGATTAAAGGCCGATAAATCCCCAGGGCCAGATAGGCTGCATCCCAGAGTACTTAAGGAAGTAGCTCCAGAAATAGTGGATGCATTAGTAATAATCTTTCAAAATTCTTTAGATTCTGGAGTAGTTCCTGAGGATTGGCGGGTAGCAAACGTAACCCCACTTTTTAAGAAGGGAGGGAGAGAGAAAACGGGGAATTACAGACCAGTTAGTCTAACATCGGTAGTGGGGAAACTGCTAGAGTCAGTTATTAAAGATGGGATAGCAGCACATTTGGAAAGTGGTGAAATCATTGGACAAAGTCAGCATGGATTTACGAAAGGTAAATCATGTCTGACGAATCTTATAGAATTTTTCGAGGATGTAACTAGTAGCGTGGATAGGGGAGAACCAGTGGATGTGGTGTATCTGGACTTCCAGAAGGCTTTCGACAAGGTCCCACATAAGAGATTAGTATACAAACTTAAAGCACATGGCATTGGGGGTTCAGTATTGATGTGGATAGAGAACTGGCTGGCAAACAGGAAGCAAAGAGTAGGAGTAAACGGGTCCTTTTCACAATGGCAGGCAGTGACTAGTGGGGTACCGCAAGGCTCAGTGCTGGGACCCCAGCTATTTACAATATATATTAATGACCTGGATGAGGGAATTGAAGGCAATATCTCCAAGTTTGCGGATGACACTAAGCTGGGGGGCAGTGTTAGCTGTGAGGAGGATGCTAGGAGACTGCAAGGTGACTTGGATAGGCTGGGTGAGTGGGCAAATGTTTGGCAGATGCAGTATAATGTGGATAAATGTGAGGTTATCCATTTTGGTGGCAAAAACAGGAAAGCAGACTATTTTCTAAATGGTGGCCGACTAGGAAAAGGGGAGATGCAGCGAGACCTGGGTGTCATGGTACACCAGTCATTGAAAGTAGGCATGCAGGTGCAGCAGGCAGTGAAGAAAGCGAATGGTATGTTAGCTTTCATAGCAAAAGGATTTGAGTATAGGAGCAGGGAGGTTCTACTGCAGTTGTACAGGGTCTTGGTGAGACCACACCTGGAGTATTGCGTACAGTTTTGGTCTCCAAATCTGAGGAAGGACATTATTGCCATAGAGGGAGTGCAGAGAAGGTTCACCAGACTGATTCCTGGGATGTCAGGACTGTCTTATGAAGAAAGACTGGATAGACTTGGTTTATACTCTCTAGAATTTAGGAGATTGAGAGGGGATCTTATAGAAACTTACAAAATTCTTAAGGGGTTGGACAGGCTAGATGCAGGAAGATTGCTCCCGATGTTGGGGAAGTCCAGGACAAGGGGTCACAGCTTAAGGATAAGGGGGAAATCCTTTAAAACCGAGATGAGAAGAACTTTTTTCACACAGAGAGTGGTGAATCTCTGGAACTCTCTGCCACAGAGGGTAGTCGAGGCCAGTTCATTGGTTATATTTAAGAGGGAGCTAGATGTGGCCCTTGTGGCTAAAGGGATCAGAGGGTATGGAGAGAAGGCAGGTACGGGATACTGAGTTGGATGATCAGCCATGATGATATTGAATGGCGGTGCAGGCTCGAAGGGCCGAATGGCCTACTCCTGCACCTAATTTCTATGTTTCTATGTTTCTATGTTTCCGGCAGATTATTTATGTCTTCCTTAGTGAAGACGGAACCAAAGTAGTTATTCAATTGGTCCGCCATATCCTTGTTCCCCATGATCAATTCACCTGTTTCTGACTGCAAGGGACCTACATTTGTTTTAACTAATCTCTTTCTCGTCACATATCTATAAAAACGTTTGCAGTCAGTTTTATGTTCCCTGCCAGTTTCCTTTCATAATCTATTTTCCCTTTCCTAATTAAGCCCTTTGTCCTCCTCTGCTGGTCTCTGAATTTCTCCCAGTCCTCTGGTATGCTGCTTTTTCTGGCTAATTTGTACGTATCATCTTTTGCTTTGATACTATCCCTGATTTCCCTTGTTATCCACGGATGCACTACCTTCCCTGATTTATTCTTTTGCCAAACTGGGATGAATGATTTTTGTAGTTCATCCATGCAGTCTTTAAATGCCTTCCATTGCATATCCACCGTCAACCCTTTTAAAACTAATTGACAGTCAATCTTGGCCAATTCACGTCTCATACCCTCAAAGTTACCTTTCTTTAAGTTCAGAACCGTTATTTCTGAATTAACAATGTCACTCTCCATCCTAATGACGAACTCAACCATATTATGGTCACTCTTGCCCAAGGGGGCACGCACAACAAGTCTGCTAACTAACCCTTCCTCATTACTCAATACCCAGTCTAGAATAGCCTGCTCTCTCGTTGGTTCCTCTACATGTTGGTTTAGATAACTATCCCTCATACATTCCAAGAAATCCTCTTCCTCAGCACCCCTGCCAATTTGATTCACCCAATCTATATGTAGATTGAAGTCACCCATTATAACTGTTTTGCCTTTGTTGCACGCATTTCTAATTTCCTGTTTGATGCCATCCCCAACTTCACTACTACTGCTAGGTGGCCTGTACACAACACCCACCAGCGTTTTCTGCCCCTTAGTGTTTCGCAGCTCTACCCATACCGATTCCACATCCTCCAAGCTAATGTCCTTCCTTTCCACTGCGTTAATCTCCTCTCTAACCAGCAACGCTACCCCACCTCCTTTTCCTTTCTCTCTATCGCTCCTGAATATTGAATATCCCTGGATGTTCAGCTCCCAGCCTTGGTCACCCTGGAGCTATGTCTCCGTGATCCCAACAATATCATAATCATTAATTGTTATCTGCACGTTCAACTCATCCACCTTATTATGAATGCTCCTTGCATTGAGACACAAAGCCTTCAGGCTTGTTTTTACAACGCTCTTACCCCCTATACAAATATGTTGAAAAGTGGCCCTTTTTGATTTTTGCCGTGGATTTGTCTGCCTGCCACTTTTACTTTTCACCTTGCTACCTATTGCTTCTGCCCGCATTTTACACCCCTCTGTTTCTCTGCTCACCCATTTAAGAAACCCACCACCTCTTATTCTCTGTTTATTATTGTTTTCTTCTTTCTCCCCCCCTACATGTTGGGTCTGAGTGCTTTCTTTCTCTGCCTCCTGCCTCACACACTGTCTAATAGCATTCTCTATTTGAGTCCCTCCCCCCAACCATTCTAGTTTAAAGTCTCCCCAGTAGCCTTTGCAGATCTCCCCGCCAGGATATCGGTCCCCCTCAGGTTCAAGTGCAACTCATCCTTTTTGTACAGGTCGAACCTTCCACAAAAGAGGTCCCAATGATCCAGAAATTTGAATCCCTGCCTTCTGCACCAGTCCTTCAGCCACGCATTTATCCTCCACCTCGCTCCATTCCTACTCTCACTGTCGTGTGGCACAGGCAGTAATCCCGAGATTGTTACCTTTGCTGTCCTTCTCTTTAACTCCCCTCCTAACTCCCTAAATTCTCCTTTCAGGACCTCTTCTCTTTTTTTACCTATGTCATTGGTACCTATATGTATCATGACCTCGGGCTCCTCTCCCTGCCCTTTCAGGATATCTTGGACACGTTGAGACACATCACAGACCCTGGCACCAGGGAGGCAAACTACCATCCGGGTCTCCCGACTGCGTCCACAGAATCGCCTGTCTGACCTCCTAACTATAGAGTCCCCTATTGATATTGCCCTCCTCTTCTTTTCCTTACCCTTCTGAGCAACAGGACCGGTCTCTATACCGGAGGCCCGGCCGCTGTCGCTACCCCCAGGTAGGCTGTCCACCCCAACAGTGCTCAAACAGGAGTACTTATTGTCAAGGTGTACAGCCACCGGGGTACTCTCTAGTCCCTGCCTGTGCCCCTTGCCTCTCCCAACCGTGATCCACTTGCCTGCCTCCTGTGGTGTGTGGAGTGACCACCTCCCTGTAACTCCTCTCAATGACTTCCTCGCTCTCCCTGACCAGACGGAGGTCATCGAGCTGCTGCTCCAGGTTCCTAATACGGTCCATTAGGAGCCCCATCTCGATACACCTGGCCAGATGTGGACGTCTGGAGGGCTATCAGACTCCATGACTTCCCACATCTGACATCCAGAACAGTAAACTGCCCTGGCCCTCATACTCCCCTTACCCTGGATACAATACATCTGACATCCAGAACAGTAAACTGCCCTGGCCCTCATACTCCCCTTACCCTGGATACAATACATCTGACATCCAGAACAACAAACTGCCCTGGCCCTCATACTCCCCTTACCCTGGATACAATACATCTGACATCTAGAACAGTAAACTGCCCTGGCCCTCATACTCCCCTTACCCTGGATACAATACATCTGACATCCAGAACAGTAAACTGCCCTCATTCTCCCCATACTCCCCTTTACCCTGGATACAATACATCTGACATCGCAAAACAGTAAAAGCTGCCCCTGGCCCTCATACTCTCCCTTACACCTGGATACAATACATCTGACATCCAGAACAGTAAACTGCCCTCATTCTCCCTCATACTCCCCCTTACCCTGGATACAATACATCTGACATCCAGAACAGTAAAACTGCCCTGGCCCTCATACTCCCTCATACTCCCCTTACCCTGGATACAATACATCTGACATCCAGAACAGTAAACTGCCCTGGCCCTCATACTCCCCCTTACCCTGGATACAATACATCTGACATCCAGAACAGTAAACTGCCCTCATTCTCCCTCATACTCCCCCTTACCCTGGATACAATACATCTGACATACAGAACAGCAAACTGCCCTCATTGCTCCCTCATACTCCCCTTACCCTGGATATAATACAAAACAAGCTGATACAATATAAAAACAATTCAGGGATCTGACTCCCAATCAGCTGCTCCCTCTTGGCTGCTTCCCACGCAATCAAGCGGTTTCCTCAAACCCACTTGTTTTTGAAGTGGAAACTTGGAAACGTTACAGATTCAACGGCTCTCGGGCCTCTGTAGAAGCAAGCCCTCGCGTTCCTCTCTTAACTACTACCTGCTCGGGTGTAGCTCTCTCCCTCTGCGACCTCTTCCAAACGGCTCTCAGTTATATTTCACAGTGCTGTGTACCTGGTGCAAAACTTCACACACAGGTTTACCCTGTTTTCACAGAGAGAGAGAGAGGGAGAGGGGGGTAGAGAGAGATGTGAGGGGGGAGAGGTGGGATAGAGGGTGGGAAGATAGGAGAGAGGGGGGATTGATTTATTTTCAATCAATACCGATATACCTAACTACAATTTTTTTTTCAAAAATCTTGATTCTCTGATTACAACCTTTATCTGGGTTTATAAAACACATAGAATTCACAAACGACATCCATGTAAACCCAAAGCAACAGGCGGATTATGAACCAAGATGGCGGCGCGACCTGTGTTTGCAGCGGCCTCAGTGGAAATTCAGTGTTTTTTGCGTGTTAGTTGGAGCGAGTGGTTGTGTGACTGGAGTATGTGTGTTGAGAGAGTGTATGTATGTGTGGCAGTATGAGCGACAGTTTCTGTTGGACACCCCACAACAAAGCTTCTTGTTGTAACAAAGACTTACGGAGGTGTTCTGGGCGAGCTGGGACTTCTGCGCTGCGTAGGCCCACGGAAAGCCGCGGCTTGCACATGGAACAACATTGGTGAGTGATTTTACCGCAAGCGGTGTAGCAGGATGCGGAAGCGGGGGAAGCGTTGGAGTAGTCTACGCTAGGCTAGTCGCTAACCCACACAAACCAACAGTGCCTTACAACTCATGTTGGCAAATGTCCGCTCCCTCGACAATAAGATGGACTACATCAGAGCGTGGAGAGCTACTCAACGTAGCGTGAAGAACTGCTGTGTCTACGTCCTTACGGAGACCTGGCTGAATCAGAACATCACGGACGCTGCGATCCAGCTAGAGGGGCTAATGCTACACAGAAGCTGACAGAGTAGCTTCGCTAGCTGGTAAGTCAAGGGTGAGGCGTCCTGGCTGTGTATGTTAATAGATCGTGGTGTCGGGATGCAGTGGTAGTTTCCACTTACTGCTCACCCCACGTTGACTGTGAAAATGTCCGACCCTATCTACTTACCGAGGGAGCTAACGACAGTCTTCACAACGGCCGTTTATGTACCACCTGAGCGCGGACGTGAAGGACGCTATGACAGAATTCTACAACAACCATCAGTGAGCAGCAACAGGGAAGCATCCCCATGCTTTCTTCATAGCAGCTGGGGATTTTAACCAGGCAAGTCTTGCATCTGTTCTGCCTAAATTCTACCAGCATGTGAACATTGCAACCAGGGAAAGAACAAACTAGACCCTGGTGTACACCAACATTAAAGATGCATATAAAGCAGCCCCCCCTCCCTACCCCATATCGGCAATTCTGACCACCTGCCGGTTATGCTCACACCTGCATACAGACCCAGGGTGAAACAGGACAGGCCACATGGTCAAAGAAGTCAGAATATGGCCACAGGGAGCTACCGCAGCACTGCAAGACTGTTTTGAAATCACACAGTGGGCCATTTTCAGAGAGGCAGCAACAGGTGACAGTGGCATTGACCTCCAAGAATACACAGAATCCGTCATGGGATACATCAATAAATGCATTGATGATGTGACGGTGGTTAAAACCCGTCAAGAGGCGTGCCAATCAGAAACCTTGGCTAACGGGAAGTTTGTTCCCTACTGAGTGTCCGAATGCTGCATTTAAATCTGGGGACAACGCAGCATACAAACTGGCACGGAGTAAACCTATCCCGGGGGATCAGGGAAGCGAAGAGGCTGTATGTACAAAAACGTAATAGCCACTTCACAAACGACAAAGACACACGTCGCTTGTGGCAGGGATTTCATACAATCACTGACTACAAGCCCCCCCCCCCCCCACCCGCTGCGGATATGCCAAAACGACCCCTCTCTACCAGATGAACTGAACGAGTTCCACGCACGGTTTAAGGTTAAAAAACACCACCCAGATACGAGCACTCCTGCCATCACCCAGCGACCAGTCACTCAGGCTGTCCACAGCCGGAGTTAAAAGGCCTTTGCCAGCATCAATCCACGCAAAGCTGCAGGGCCGGATAACATCCCTGGATGCGTTTTAAGGGACTGCGCTGATCAACTAATAGATGTCTTCACAGACATTTTTAACATCTTACTCAGCCAGGCAGTAGTGCCCAACTGTCTTAAAAGTGCCACCATCGTTCCTGTCCCGATGAAACCAAACCCAGCCTGTCACAATGACTTCCGCCCAGTGGCTCTCACACCCATATTAATGAAGTGTTTTGAGCGGCTGGTTATGCAGCATATCAAAAATGGTCTCCCTGCCAACCTAGACCCTACTGCAGTTCACCTACAGAGCCAACATGGTCCACAGAGGATGCAGTCTCCACTACACTGAACCTCGCACTGTCACACCTCGACCGGAAAAATACTTATGCCAGGATCCTCGTTTTAGACTTCAGCTCTGCTTTTAATACAATCATTCCACAGCAGCTGGTGGGAGAAGCTGAGGCTGTTAGGGGTGAATACTGGCACTTGTAACTGGGTCCTTAACTTCTTATCACAACGGCAGCAGACAGTCAGGGTGGGCAGTCGGACATCAAAAACCATCGCCGTGAGCACTGGCTCATCCCAAGGCTGTGTCCTAAGCCCCCTGCTGTTTAGTCTGCTTACACATGATTGTACTGCTAGACTCAATAACAACTATATCAACAAGTTCGCTGATGACACAACAGTGGTGGGTCTCATCAGCGACAATAATGAGTCGGTGTACAGGATGGAG
>JAXLNO010002617.1:0-33183 GCA_038087875.1 Malacoraja senta
ATTTAGAGTGGTTTACAGGGGTTTAGAGGTGCTAACAGGTGGTTAGAGGTGTTTAGAGCGGTTTAGATGCGTTTACATGGGAGTTACAGGTGTTTCGATGGGTTTACAGGGATTTGGAGTTGTTTACAGGGGTTTAGAGATGTTTAGGGAGGTTTACATGGGTGTACATGGATTTACAGGGGTTTAGAGGGATTTAGCGGGGTTTACAGGGGTTCACATGTGTTTAGAAGGATTTACAGGGGTTTCGAGCGGTATAGAGGGTTTAGATGGGTTTAGCGGGGTTTAGATGGGTTTATAGGGGTGTAAAGGTGTTTACAGGTGGATAGACGTTCAGAGGGGTTTACAGGGGTTTAGAGGGTTTTCGACATGTTTACATGGGTTTAGAAGGGTTTAAAGGGTGTTACGGGTGTTTACATGGGGGGTTTAGACGGGTTTACAGGGGTTTAGGGGAGTTTACAATCGTTTACAGGTGTTTAGATGGATTTAGAGGGTTTTGACAGGGGATTACAGGGCGTTTACATGTGTTTAAAGAGGATTCGAGTTGTTTACATGAGGTTTAGCGGGTTTTGAGTATTTTAGATAGCTTTACATGGGTTTGGAGGGCTTTAGTGGTTTAGAGTGGTTTACATGGGGTTTACAGGAGTTCAGATGTGGTTAGTAGTGTTTAGAGGGCATTTTAGATGTTTAGAGGGGATTAGAGGGGTGTACGGGTGTTTACAGGCGTTTACAGAGGTTTAGGGGAGTGTTCAGGGGTTTAGAAGTGCTTACAGGGTGTTTACATGGGTATAGAGGGGTTTAGAAGAATTTAGAGTGGTCTGTATGGGGTTCAGAGGGATTGGGCGTGTTTGGAGGAGTTTGCATGGAGTTTAGAGGTGTTTAGATCTGTTCTCAGCTGTTTATAGGGGTTTAAATATGTTTCCCGGGGCAACAGAGGGGTTTAGAGTAGTTTAGATGAGTTTAGAGGAGTTTAGATGTGTTTACAGGGGTTTAGAGGGGTTTAGAGGGTTTTGCAGGGGTTTACAGGCGTTTGCAGAGGTTTTGAGGGATGTTCAGGGGTATAGAGTGGGTTAGATGCGTTTACAGCGGTTTACAGCGGTTTCCGGGGGGTCTAGAGCGATTTAGATGGGGTTACACGGGATTATAGAGGTTTAGAGAGATTTACATGGCGTTTAGACTGGTTCAGTGGTGTTTAAAGGTGTTTAGGGGGCGTTTACAGTGGTTTAGATGGGTTTACATTGGTTTAGTGGTTTAGAGGGTTTATAGGGGTTTACAGTTGTTTACAGGGGGGTTTAGAGGTGTTTAGAGAGGTGTACGTGGGTTTACATGGGTTTACAGGGGGTTTAGATGGGTTTACAGGGTTTACATGGGGTTTAGAAGGACTTACAGGTGTTTAGAGGGGATTAGAGAGTTTTAGTTGGGTTTAGAGAGGTTTACAGGGGATTTACAGGTATTTACAGGTGTAGAGAGGTTTAGAGGGGATTACAGGGGTTTAGAGGGATTTAGAGTGGTTTGCAAGGGTTTAGAGGGGTTTACATGAGGTTTCCTAGGGTTTACATGGGGTTAGAGCGGTTTAGAGGGCTTTATACGGGGTTTAGAGGGGTTTAGACAGGTTTAGAGAGGTTTACAGGTGTTTGTAGGTGTTTAGAGAGTTAGACGGGATTACAGGGGAGGGGTTTAGAGGGTTTTAGAGAGGTTTACATGGGTTTAGAGGGGTTTAAAAGGTGTTAGAGTGGCTTGCATAGGGGGTTTAGACCGGTTTACAGGGGTTTAGATGTGTTTGCAAGCGTTTACAGGTGTTTATATGGGTTTAGAGGTGTTTACAGGGTTTACAGGGGTTTATCTGTGTTTAGAGAGGATTCGAGTTGTTTACATGGGGTTTAGAGGGGTTTAGAGTGTTTTAGATAGCTTTACATGGGTTTGGAGGGCTTTACAGTGGTTTAGAGTGGTTTACATGGGGTTTACAGGGAGTCAGATGGGGTAGAAGGGTTTAGAGGGCTTTATAGGTGTTTAGAGGGGATTAGAGGGGTGTACAGGGGTATACAGGCGTTTACAGAAGTTTAGGGGGGTTTACAGGGGTTTAGAGGTGTTTGTGATATAAATTTGTATTAGAAGCAAACATATTATAATGTAGAGTAACATATTATAATAGGAGAAGAAAAAACTTATCATATACATCAATCATACATTATTAAATTTGTCAATTGTCAGTTAATTCTGCTTCTAGTGTTTTTTTTTATATAGATAGAAAAAGAAAAATAGAGAGAAAGAAGAATTACAATATCAAAAAAGAAAAAGAGGTGGAATGAATTACTTATAATACGTCATAGGAGATAAGTTCGTAGGTTATGAAATATAATTACATCTAATCCTGAGTTCAAGCTTCAGTCGGACTTTCGCGCTGGGCCACTCTATCCCTTCAAATAGGCAATGAATGGAGCCCATATTTTAACAAAAAGTTCTTGCTTGTCCGTTAAGACTAGTCTAATTCTTTCTAGGGTCTCCGACATTTCCACAATCCACATTTTAATTGTGGGGGTTGTAGGGCCTTTCCAGAATTTTAATATTATTTTTTTCCCAGTTATTATACTGTAGTCAAGGAAGTTTCTTTGGCTTGTTGTGAGTGTTAAACTTTGTTCTGATATCCTAAGTATTATTAATTTTGAGTCTGGAGCCAATTTGGTATTAACAACTTCAGAAATTATTTGAAAAATATCAGTCCAGTAATTTTTAATTTTTATACAATTTGCAAAGGTATGTGTTAAATTGGCCTCTAGATGCAGGCATTTATCACATATAGGAGAGATATGTCGGAAAATTCTATTTAGTTTTATTTTGGAGTAATGTAATCTGTGTAAGACTTTAAATTGTATTAAAGCATGTCTGGCATTTAACGAACATTGATGTATATGTTGTTAACTTTCGTCCCAAATATCTTTCGTAATAGGATAACCTAACTCATTTTCCCATTTATGTCTATATAGTTCCATCGGTGGTACTGTAAAGGATTCATAACGAGGCGTCGTTACTTTACTATCTTTATTCATACTGGAGCATTACACATAGCACTAGCTGTACGTGGTCTGTCACAGGAACTAGAGAGCGATCTGTGGGTGGGGAGGTTGTAGATATACTTGTGATATGGGGAGTGGTTAGTAGGTATGAGGTCACTATGTTAAAGGCACATGCATATCTCATCTACATCTTTCCTCTTCGAAACGACAGGCAAATACAATGGTGACATGGCGACCACGGCTCATGCGCTAGGATAGTTAAACAAAATCGCCATAGCGGTCAGGCGGTTTGACAAGACGTCCCGCCCGGGTTCGCGTCTCGCCATCCACCTGCAGGAGGAAGAGGCACCGGCGGGGAAAGACGAACCTGAAAGGGAGAAACGGGAGGAGACGGAAGAGACCGCGGCACCGAACCCGGAGGGGATGCGAGGTCGGGACCGGGAAGAGCGCGGGCAGGCGAGCGAGGACCAGTCGGAGTGGGATGGAACGGAAGGGACGGAGGAGGAGCAGAACGTTGCATGTCAGGAAGGACGGGCAGAGCAACGCCCTGACGCGAAACAGGCAGTGGGGGAGCAAAGGGATCCGCGGCAGGAGGACGCGGCTCGTTGACGAGCCGAAGGTGCTGGCGGGACCGTCGGTAAATGGCTCCAGCGTGGTCGACGAAATAGGACCTGGGCGACCCCGCAGAGCCGACGACAGTAGCGAGCTTGGAGTGACCGGGAGTGGTCTGCATACGGACAACTTGACCGGGGAAGAGGCGCGGCAGCGGGTGGCAGGACCTGTCATGGGAACGCTGCTGGACGTCGCGCCTGAAGGCAATGCGTTTCTGAACCGCCGCAGGTGGGAGGATGGAGGGTATGAGGGAGCGCTGGGCCACAGGGAGCGGGAGTCTGGTAGCGCGAGACATGAGCCGCTGAGCAGGTGAACCCATGGCAGAGTCGCGGGAAATGTTCCGAAGGTTGAGGAGGGCCAGATGGAAGTCGGAGTTAATGCCACCACACTGTTCCAACAGGTGCTTAGCACTGCGGACTGCGCGCTCGGCCAAACCGTTGCTTTGCGGGTACTCCGGGCTGCTGGTGAAATGGCGGAAGTTCCATCTTGAAGCGAACGCCTTAAACTCGGAGCTCGTGAACTGGCTGCCATTGTCCGACTGCAGGCTTGCCGGGATGCAAAAAGTGCCAAAATGAGGGTACAACCTGTCGATGACGGCCGAAGAGGTCATGGAATGCAGCCGGTCGACCACAAACCAGCTGGAGTAGGAGTCAACGAGAACCAGGAAATGTTTGCCCCGCCACTCGAAAATGTCAGTGGCAAGCGCCATCCAGGGCAGTTCGGGTGCGGGCTGCTGTAGAAGCGGCTGACGCTGCTGATGGGGGGCGAGGCTGTTGCAGGTGGAACACGAGGAGACCCTCTCCCGGATGTATTTGGCCATATCCGGCCAATAGAACTGGCTCCTGGCGAGAGACACGGTGGCTTCGGCCCCAGGGTGACCGCGGTGTGCGACTTGAAAATATTGGTCGTGCAGCGCCGCGGGCACGACCACTTTGTGACCCTTCACCACCACGCCGTCGTGCAGTACGAGCTTGTCCCGAATCAGGAAGTAGGGCACGGCACCAGCCGGCAGTGCCGAACGACGGTCAGGCCAGCCCTGCCGGATGACGGCAGACAGCTGTTGCAGGGCAGGGTCATTGGTAGTGTGTTCAACCAGGGACTTCATCTGCTGCGAGGGGACGATGTTCAATCGTAGCACCAATAACTCAGACATTTCATATTGGTGGCGAGCGGTGGACGTCAGCGGGGCGCGAGACAACGTGTCGGCCACGAACATGTCCTTGCCCTTACGATAAACCACCGTGAACGTGAAGCGCTGGAGCTGCAGCATCATGCGCTGCAGGCGTGATGAGGCCACATGGATCGATTTGTTGAGGATGGTGACAAGTGGCTGATGGTCAGTTTCAACGGTGAAAGTGTTGCCCACGATGTAGTCCCGGAATTTGGAGCAGGCAAACACCACGGCCAGTAGCTCCTTCTCAATCTGCGCGTAGTGCTGTTCGGTGGCGGTCATGGTGCGGGACGCGAAGGAGACAGGCAGCTGCAGGCCGTCATGGACCTGGAGGCAGGCGGCACCGAGTCCGAACTGAGAGGCGTCGCAGGTGAGGACAATGGGACGCTGCAGGTCAAAGAACTTGAGCGTGGGGGTGCTGATCAGCTTAGACTTAAGAATGTCAAATGCCTTCTGATGGTTGGGTAACCAAAGCCAGGACGTGTCCTTTTTGATCAGATCCCTCAGGGGAGCGCTGAGCTCGCTGAGGTCGGGGATGAACTTCCCCAGGTAGTTTACCAAGCCGAGGAAGCGTTGCAGGCCTGCCACATTGGTAGGAGGGGGCATCCCTGAGATGGCAGCCGTTTTCTGCGGGTCTGGCTTTAATCCCTCAGCGGTGAATACATGTCCAACATAGGTGACCTCCGAGACGCGGAATCGGCACTTCTTGGGGTTCAGTTTCAAGTTGATTTGCCGGGCCCGGTCCAGGACCAGGCGGAGGTTGACATCGTGTTCGGCAACGTCCTTACCGTAAACGAGGATGTCGTCAACAATTATGGCGCAAGGCAGATCTAAAAACAACTGCTCCATGGTCCGCTGAAATACCTCGCTGGCAGAGTCGATCCCGAATGGCATTCGGAGGAACCGAAACCTTCCGTAGGGGGTGGCGAAAGTTGTCAAAATGGACGACCGCTCGTCCAGTGGTATCTGCCAGAAGGAGCTTTTGGCATCGAGGACAGAAAAAACCGTTGCTGGACCAACCTGTGCAGCAACGTCTTCCACCGTTCTCATAGGGTAGTGAGGGCGTCGAATGGCCAGGTTGAGGTCTTTGGGGTTGATGCAGATGCGTATCTCGCTCATGTCATTTTTAGCAGCAACAACCATGGAAGAGACCCAGCTGGTGGGCTCGACGACCGCCTTTAGGACGCCCACGTACCATACTGTGTAGGGTCGCCTCCACTCTGTCCCTCATGGCGAAGGAGACACGGTGAGGAGCATGGACCACAGGAACGATCTTATGGTCCACTACAATCTTGTAGCTGCAGGGTAGTTTGCCTAGCTTATCATCAAAGCGGTCGGGATAATCGGCCAGCGGGTCCATAAGAGTCTGCACCTGGTGGATGTCCCGGTGGAAGCACACCAGTCCCATTTCCTGGCATGCCTGGATCCCCAGCAGGGGAATGCATTTTCGATTGAGGAGATAAAAGGTGAGGGGCCGAGTGGTCTCTAGTATCTTAAAGTGTAGCGTGGCCTTGCCCACAGGAGTAAGAATCTCCCCACCGTAGGCATGCAAGGTTGAGCTCTGAGAAAATATCTGCTCATTAGTTCTTATCTGGTTGAAAAGGGTTGTTGACATTACGTTGTTCACCGCCCCCGTGTCGATTTTAGCAGTGAAGGTCGAGTTGTTCACAGTGACTTGCACAGAGGGATCCGTTATCATAGCAGGTGCGTCCAACACGGTAAACAAGTTGGTCTCCCCCTGAGAGGAGTCAGATGTAGAAACAGAATGTTCATCGGAATAGCACTGGGAGCTGAACTCGTTGTCAGCTTGAAGAAGGTTATTTAAATTTCCCCTTCGAGCAGCGACAGGCTTCCCACGGGAACGACAAGCCGCAGCAAAATGGTTCAATTTATTGCAGACATTGCAAGTCTTTCCCAAAGCCGGGCACACATTGAATTGATGAGTTGTGAAGTTGCAATTAGGGCACCTTTGCTGGGTACCTCCCCTTGTAGCAGCACCGAACCCCGGGGCGCGTCCCCCTCGAGCAGCGGGCGACCCTGGGGGTCGCGACTGGGGTGTGTTCATGAGATGACTGGGAGTGCTGGCAAAGTTGATCGCCTGCTCAGCCGGCGGCGCCGCCGAGGAAACAGCGTCAGCTAAGCGAGTAGCGTGCATAGCATCGGCCAAAGTCAGATCCGGCTTGCGCAGAAGTTCGGCCCTGAGCTTCTCATCACGGAGACCGTAAACCAGAAGGTCCCTGATAATCTCATCGGGGTTCCACGCGTGGAGGCGGCAGCGCCTTCCGAGGTGCCGCAGCGCAATGACATAGTTCTCAGCAGATTCCCCAGGGAGCTGACGCCGCGCGAACAGTTTAAAACGTTCTAAGATGCAATTAGTCGGAATGTCACAAATAGCGTCAAACTTAGCCAACAGACATACCGGGTCCCGAGCTGATTCTCCCGCAGCGTAGACGAAGAAGTCGGAGCGAGTCAGTGCCTCGGGACCAGCCAAGTTGAGAAGCAGAGAGGCTTTGAGAGCGGGGGTGGCGTCAGGATGAGCGATCGTGAAATAGTGTTCAAAGTCACGTTTGAATATGTCCCATCGAAGGGCGATGTCTAAATCAAAAACGAGCACATCGGGCTTACGGGCAGAAGAGGCCATGACAAAGAAACAGGAGGGCGGGGGAAACAAAAAACTGGGACAAAATTAAATGATAAACCGATAAACAGGAGGCGCAAGGTAAGTTATGTGACACCATGTAAAGGATTCATAACGAGGCGTCGTTACTTTACTATCTTTATTCATACTGGAGCATTACACATAGCACTAGCTGTACGTGGTCTGTCACAGGAACTAGAGAGCGATCTGTGGGTGGGGAGGTTGTAGATATACTTGTGATATGGGGAGTGGTTAGTAGGTATGAGGTCACTATGTTAAAGGCACATGCATATCTCATCTACATCTTTCCTCTTCGAAACGACAGGCAAATACAATGGTGACATGGCGACCACGGCTCATGCGCTAGGATAGTAAAACAAAATCGCCATAGCGGTCAGGCGGTTTGACAAGACGTCCCGCCCGGGTTCGCGTCTCGCCATCCACCCTTCCTGCAGGAGGAAGAGGCACCGGCGGGGAAAGACGAACCTGAAAGGGAGAAACGGGAGGAGACGGAAGAGACCGCGGCACCGAACCCGGAGGGGATGCGAGGTCGGGACCGGGAAGAGCGCGGGCAGGCGAGCGAGGACCAGTCGGAGTGGGATGGAACGGAAGGGACGGAGGAGGAGCAGAACGTTGCATGTCAGGAAGGACGGGCAGAGCAACGCCCTGACGCGAAACAGGCAGCGGGGGAGCAAAGGGATCCGCGGCAGGAGGACGCGGCTCGTTGACGAGCCGAAGGTGCTGGCGGGACCGTCGGTAAATGGCTCCAGCGTGGTCGACGAAATAGGACCTGGGCGACCCCGCAGAGCCGACGACAGTAGCGAGCTTGGAGTGACCGGGAGTGGTCTGCATACGGACAACTTGACCGGGGAAGAGGCGCGGCAGCGGGTGGCAGGACCTGTCATGGGAACGCTGCTGGACGTCGCGCCTGAAGGCAATGCGTTTCTGAACCGCCGCAGGTGGGAGGATGGAGGGTATGAGGGAGCGCTGGGCCACAGGGAGCGGGAGTCTGGTAGCGCGAGACATGAGCCGCTGAGCAGGTGAACCCATGGCAGAGTCGCGGGAAATGTTCCGAAGGTTGAGGAGGGCCAGATGGAAGTCGGAGTTAATGCCACCACACTGTTCCAACAGGTGCTTAGCACTGCGGACTGCGCGCTCGGCCAAACCGTTGCTTTGCGGGTACTCCGGGCTGCTGGTGAAATGGCGGAAGTTCCATCTTGAAGCGAACGCCTTAAACTCGGAGCTCGTGAACTGGCTGCCATTGTCCGACTGCAGGCTTGCCGGGATGCCAAAAGTGCCAAAATGAGGGTACAACCTGTCGATGACGGCCGAAGAGGTCATGGAATGCAGCCGGTCGACCACAAACCAGCTGGAGTAGGAGTCAACGAGAACCAGGAAATGTTTGCCCCGCCACTCGAAAATGTCAGTGGCAAGCGCCATCCAGGGCAGTTCGGGTGCGGGCTGCTGTAGAAGCGGCTGACGCTGCTGATGGGGGGCGAGGCTGTTGCAGGTGGAACACGAGGAGACCCTCTCCCGGATGTATTTGGCCATATCCGGCCAATAGAACTGGCTCCTGGCGAGAGACACGGTGGCTTCGGCCCCAGGGTGACCGCGGTGTGCGACTTGAAAATATTGGTCGTGCAGCGCCGCGGGCACGACCACTTTGTGACCCTTCACCACCACGCCGTCGTGCAGTACGAGCTTGTCCCGAATCAGGAAGTAGGGCACGGCACCAGCCGGCAGTGCCGAACGACGGTCAGGCCAGCCCTGCCGGATGACGGCAGACAGCTGTTGCAGGGCAGGGTCATTGGTAGTGTGTTCAACCAGGGACTTCATCTGCTGCGAGGGGACGATGTTCAATCGTAGCACCAATAACTCAGACATTTCATATTGGTGGCGAGCGGTGGACGTCAGCGGGGCGCGAGACAACGTGTCGGCCACGAACATGTCCTTGCCCTTACGATAAACCACCGTGAACGTGAAGCGCTGGAGCTGCAGCATCATGCGCTGCAGGCGTGATGAGGCCACATGGATCGATTTGTTGAGGATGGTGACAAGTGGCTGATGGTCAGTTTCAACGGTGAAAGTGTTGCCCACGATGTAGTCCCGGAATTTGGAGCAGGCAAACACCACGGCCAGTAGCTCCTTCTCAATCTGCGCGTAGTGCTGTTCGGTGGCGGTCATGGTGCGGGACGCGAAGGAGACAGGCAGCTGCAGGCCGTCATGGACCTGGAGGCAGGCGGCACCGAGTCCGAACTGAGAGGCGTCGCAGGTGAGGACAATGGGACGCTGCAGGTCAAAGAACTTGAGCGTGGGGGTGCTGATCAGCTTAGACTTAAGAATGTCAAATGCCTTCTGATGGTTGGGTAACCAAAGCCAGGACGTGTCCTTTTTGATCAGATCCCTCAGGGGAGCGCTGAGCTCGCTGAGGTCGGGGATGAACTTCCCCAGGTAGTTTACCAAGCCGAGGAAGCGTTGCAGGCCTGCCACATTGGTAGGAGGGGGCATCCCTGAGATGGCAGCCGTTTTCTGCGGGTCTGGCTTTAATCCCTCAGCGGTGAATACATGTCCAACATAGGTGACCTCCGAGACGCGGAATCGGCACTTCTTGGGGTTCAGTTTCAAGTTGATTTGCCGGGCCCGGTCCAGGACCAGGCGGAGGTTGACATCGTGTTCGGCAACGTCCTTACCGTAAACGAGGATGTCGTCAACAATTATGGCGCAAGGCAGATCTAAAAACAACTGCTCCATGGTCCGCTGAAATACCTCGCTGGCAGAGTCGATCCCGAATGGCATTCGGAGGAACCGAAACCTTCCGTAGGGGGTGGCGAAAGTTGTCAAAATGGACGACCGCTCGTCCAGTGGTATCTGCCAGAAGGAGCTTTTGGCATCGAGGACAGAAAAAACCGTTGCTGGACCAACCTGTGCAGCAACGTCTTCCACCGTTCTCATAGGGTAGTGAGGGCGTCGAATGGCCAGGTTGAGGTCTTTGGGGTTGATGCAGATGCGTATCTCGCTCATGTCATTTTTAGCAGCAACAACCATGGAAGAGACCCAGCTGGTGGGCTCGACGACCGCCTTTAGGACGCCCACTTGTACCATACTGTGTAGGGTCGCCTCCACTCTGTCCCTCATGGCGAAGGAGACACGGTGAGGAGCATGGACCACAGGAACGATCTTATGGTCCACTACAATCTTGTAGCTGCAGGGTAGTTTGCCTAGCTTATCATCAAAGCGGTCGGGATAATCGGCCAGCGGGTCCATAAGAGTCTGCACCTGGTGGATGTCCCGGTGGAAGCACACCAGTCCCATTTCCTGGCATGCCTGGATCCCCAGCAGGGGAATGCATTTTCGATTGAGGAGATAAAAGGTGAGGGGCCGAGTGGTCTCTAGTATCTTAAAGTGTAGCGTGGCCTTGCCCACAGGAGTAAGAATCTCCCCACCGTAGGCATGCAAGGTTGAGCTCTGAGAAAATATCTGCTCATTAGTTCTTATCTGGTTGAAAAGGGTTGTTGACATTACGTTGGTCACCGCCCCCGTGTCGATTTTAGCAGTGAAGGTCGAGTTGTTCACAGTGACTTGCACAGAGGGATCCGTTATCATAGCAGGTGCGTCCAACACGGTAAACAAGTTGGTCTCCCCCTGAGAGGAGTCAGATGTAGAAACAGAATGTTCATCGGAATAGCACTGGGAGCTGAACTCGTTGTCAGCTTGTAGAAGGTTATTTAAATTTCCCCTTCGAGCAGCGACAGGCTTCCCACGGGAACGACAAGCCGCAGCTAAATGGTTCAATTTATTGCAGACATTGCAAGTCTTTCCCAAAGCCGGGCACACATTGAATTGATGAGTTGTGAAGTTGCAATTAGGGCACCTTTGCTGGGTACCTCCCCTTGTAGCAGCACCGAACCCCGGGGCGCGTCCCCCTCGAGCAGCGGGCGACCCTGGGGGTCGCGACTGGGGTGTGTTCATGAGATGACTGGGAGTGCTGGCAAAGTTGATCGCCTGCTCAGCCGGCGGCGCCGCCGAGGAAACAGCGTCAGCTAAGCGAGTAGCGTGCATAGCATCGGCCAAAGTCAGATCCGGCTTGCGCAGAAGTTCGGCCCTGAGCTTCTCATCACGGAGACCGTAAACCAGAAGGTCCCTGATAATCTCATCGGGGTTCCACGCGTGGAGGCGGCAGCGCCTTCCGAGGTGCCGCAGCGCAATGACATAGTTCTCAGCAGATTCCCCAGGGAGCTGACGCCGCGCGAACAGTTTAAAACGTTCTAAGATGCAATTAGTCGGAATGTCACAAATAGCGTCAAACTTAGCCAACAGACATACCGGGTCCCGAGCTGATTCTCCCGCAGCGTAGACGAAGAAGTCGGAGCGAGTCAGTGCCTCGGGACCAGCCAAGTTGAGAAGCAGAGAGGCTTTGAGAGCGGGGGTGGCGTCAGGATGAGCGATCGTGAAATAGTGTTCAAAGTCACGTTTGAATATGTCCCATCGAAGGGCGATGTCTAAATCAAAAACGAGCACATCGGGCTTACGGGCAGAAGAGGCCATGACAAAGAAACAGGAGGGCGGGGGAAACAAAAAACTGGGACAAAATTAAATGATAAACCGATAAACAGGAGGCGCAAGGTAAGTTATGTGACACCATGTAAAGGATTCATAACGAGGCGTCGTTACTTTACTATCTTTATTCATACTGGAGCATTACACATAGCACTAGCTGTACGTGGTCTGTCACAGGAACTAGAGAGCGATCTGTGGGTGGGGAGGTTGTAGATATACTTGTGATATGGGGAGTGGTTAGTAGGTATGAGGTCACTATGTTAAAGGCACATGCATATCTCATCTACATCTTTCCTCTTCGAAACGACAGGCAAATACAATGGTGACATGGCGACCACGGCTCATGCGCTAGGATAGTAAAACAAAATCGCCATAGCGGTCAGGCGGTTTGACAAGACGTCCCGCCCGGGTTCGCGTCTCGCCATCCACCCTTCCTGCAGGAGGAAGAGGCACCGGCGGGGAAAGACGAACCTGAAAGGGAGAAACGGGAGGAGACGGAAGAGACCGCGGCACCGAACCCGGAGGGGATGCGAGGTCGGGACCGGGAAGAGCGCGGGCAGGCGAGCGAGGACCAGTCGGAGTGGGATGGAACGGAAGGGACGGAGGAGGAGCAGAACGTTGCATGTCAGGAAGGACGGGCAGAGCAACGCCCTGACGCGAAACAGGCAGCGGGGGAGCAAAGGCATCCGCGGCAGGAGGACGCGGCTCGTTGACGAGCCGAAGGTGCTGGCGGGACCGTCGGTAAATGGCTCCAGCGTGGTCGACGAAATAGGACCTGGGCGACCCCGCAGAGCCGACGACAGTAGCGAGCTTGGAGTGACCGGGAGTGGTCTGCATACGGACAACTTGACCGGGGAAGAGGCGCGGCAGCGGGTGGCAGGACCTGTCATGGGAACGCTGCTGGACGTCGCGCCTGAAGGCAATGCGTTTCTGAACCGCCGCAGGTGGGAGGATGGAGGGTATGAGGGAGCGCTGGGCCACAGGGAGCGGGAGTCTGGTAGCGCGAGACATGAGCCGCTGAGCAGGTGAACCCATGGCAGAGTCGCGGGAAATGTTCCGAAGGTTGAGGAGGGCCAGATGGAAGTCGGAGTTAATGCCACCACACTGTTCCAACAGGTGCTTAGCACTGCGGACTGCGCGCTCGGCCAAACCGTTGCTTTGCGGGTACTCCGGGCTGCTGGTGAAATGGCGGAAGTTCCATCTTGAAGCGAACGCCTTAAACTCGGAGCTCGTGAACTGGCTGCCATTGTCCGACTGCAGGCTTGCCGGGATGCCAAAAGTGCCAAAATGAGGGTACAACCTGTCGATGACGGCCGAAGAGGTCATGGAATGCAGCCGGTCGACCACAAACCAGCTGGAGTAGGAGTCAACGAGAACCAGGAAATGTTTGCCCCGCCACTCGAAAATGTCAGTGGCAAGCGCCATCCAGGGCAGTTCGGGCGCGGGCTGCTGTAGAAGCGGCTGACGCTGCTGATGGGGGGCGAGGCTGTTGCAGGTGGAACACGAGGAGACCCTCTCCCGGATGTATTTGGCCATATCCGGCCAATAGAACTGGCTCCTGGCGAGAGACACGGTGGCTTCGGCCCCAGGGTGACCGCGGTGTGCGACTTGAAAATATTGGTCGTGCAGCGCCGCGGGCACGACCACTTTGTGACCCTTCACCACCACGCCGTCGTGCAGTACGAGCTCGTCCCGAATCAGGAAGTAGGGCACGGCACCAGTCGGCAGTGCCGAACGACGGTCAGGCCAGCGTTGCCGGATGACGGCAGACAGCTGTTACAGGGCAGGGTCATTGGTAGTGTGTTCAACCAGAGACTTCATCTGCTGCGAGGGGACGATGTTCAATCGTAGCACCAATAACTCAGACATTTCATATTGGTGGCGAGCGGTGGACGTCAGCGGGTCGCGAGACAACGTGTCGGCCACGAACATGTCCTTGCCCTTACGATAAACCACCGTGAACGTGAAGCGCTGGAGCTGCAGCATCATGCGCTGCAGGCGTGATGAGGCCACATGGATCGATTTGTTGAGGATGGTGACAAGTGGCTGATGGTCAGTTTCAACGGTGAAAGTGTTGCCCACGATGTAGTCCCGGAATTTGGAGCAGGCAAACACCACGGCCAGTAGCTCCTTCTCAATTTGCGCGTAGTGCTGTTCGGTGGCGGTCATGGTGCGGGACGCGAAGGAGACAGGCGGCATGGACCTGGAGGCAGGCGGCACCGAGTCCGAACTGAGAGGCGTCGCAGGTGAGGACAATGGGACGCTGCAGGTCAAAGAACTTGAGCGTGGGGGTGCTGATCAGCTTAGACTTAAGAATGTCAAATGCCTTCTGATGGTTGGGTAACCAAAGCCAGGACGTGTCCTTTTTGATCAGATCCCTCAGGGGAGCGCTGAGCTCGCTGAGGTCGGGGATGAACTTCCCCAGGTAGTTTAGCAAGCCGAGGACGCGTTGCAGGCCTGCCACATTGGTAGGAGGGGGCATCCCTGAGATGGCAGCCGTTTTCTGCGGGTCTGGCTTTAATCCCTCTGCGGTGAATACATGTCCAACATAGGTGACCTCCGAGACGCGGAATCGGCACTTCTTGGGGTTCAGTTTCAAGTTGATTTGCCGGGCCCGGTCCAGGACCAGGCGGAGGTTGACATCGTGTTCGGCAACGTCCTTACCGTAAACGAGGATGTCGTCAACAATTATGGCGCAAGGCAGATCTAAAAACAACTGCTCCATGGTCCGCTGAAATACCTCGCTGGCAGAGTTGATCCCGAATGGCATTCGGAGGAACCGAAACCTTCCGTAGGGGGTGGCGAAAGTTGTCAAAATGGACGACCGCTCGTCCAGTGGTATCTGCCAGAAGGAGCTTTTGGCATCGAGGACAGAAAAAAACGTTGCTGGACCAACCTGTGCAGCGACGTCTTCCACCGTTCTCATAGGGTAGTGAGGGCGTCGAATGGCCAGGTTGAGGTCTTTGGGGTTGATGCAGATGCGTATCTCGCTCATGTCCTTTTTAGCAGCAACAACCATGGAAGAGACCCAGCTGGTGGGCTCGACGACCGCCTTTAGGACGCCCATTTGTACCATACTGTGTAGGGTCGCCTCCACTCTGTCCCTCATGGCGAAGGAGACACGGTGAGGAGCATGGACCACAGGAACGATCTTATGGTCCACTACAATCTTGTAGCTGCAGGGTAGTTTGCCTAGCTTATCATCAAAGCGGTGGGGATAATCGGCCAGCGGGTCCATAAGAGTCTGCACCTGGTGGATGTCCCGGTGGAAGCACACCAGTCCCATTTCCTGGCATGCCTGGATCCCCAGCAGGGAAATGCATTTTCGATTGAGGAGATAGAAGGTGAGGGGCCGAGTGGTCTCTAGTATCTTACAGTGTAGCGTGGCCTTGCCCACAGGAGTAAGAATCTCCCCACCGTAGGCATGCAAGGTTGAGCTCTGAGAAAATATCTGCTCATTAGTTCTTATCTGGTTGAAAAGGGTTGTTGACATTACGTTGGTCACCGCCCCCGTGTCGCTTTTAGCAGTGAAGGTCGAGTTGTTCACAGTGACTTGCACAGAGGGATCCGTTATCATAGCAGGTGCGTCCAACACGGTAAACAAGTTGTTCTCCCCCTGAGAGGAGTCAGATGTAGAAACAGAATGTTCATCGGAATAGCACTGGGAGCTGAGCTCGTTGTCAGCTTGTAGAAGGTTGTTTAAATTTCCCCTTCGAGCAGCGACAGGCTTCCCACGGGAACGACAAGCCGCAGCAAAATGGTTCAATTTATTGCAGACATTGCAAGTCTTTCCCAAAGCCGGGCACACATTGAATTGATGAGTTGTGAAGTTGCAATTAGGGCACCTTTGCTGGGTACCTCCCCTTGTAGCAGCACCGAACCCCGGGGCGCGTCCCCCTCGAGCAGCGAGCGACCCTGGGGGTCACGACTGGGGTGTGTTCATGAGATGACTGGGAGTGCTGGCAAAGTTGATCGCCTGCTCAGCCGGCGGCGCCGCCGAGGAAACAGCGTCAGCTAAGCGAGTAGCGTGCATAGCATCGGCCAAAGTCAGATCCGGCTTGCGCAGAAGTTCGGCCCTGAGCTTCTCATCACGGAGACCGTAAACCAGAAGGTCCCTGATAATCTCATCGCGGTTCCACGCGTGGAGGCGGCAGCGCCTTCCGAGGTGCCGCAGCGCAATGACATAGTTCTCAGCAGATTCCCCAGGGAGCTGACGCCGCGCGAACAGTTTAAAACGTTCTAAGATGCAATTAGTCGGAATGTCACAAATAGCGTCAAACTTAGCCAACAGACATACCGGGTCCCAAGCTGATTCTCCCGCAGCGTAGACGAAGAAGTCGGAGCGAGTCAGTGCCTCGGGACCAGCCAAGTTGAGAAGCAGAGAGGCTTTGAGAGCGGGGGTGGCGTCAGGATGAGCGATCGTGAAATAGTGTTCAAAGTCACGTTTGAATATGTCCCATCGAAGGGCGATGTCTAAATCAAAAACGAGCACATCGGGCTTACGGGCAGAAGAGGCCATGACAAAGAAACAGGAGGGCGGGGGAAACAAAAAACTGGGACAAAATTAAATGATAAACCGATAAACAGGAGGCGCAAGGTAAGTTATGTGACACCATGTAAAGGATTCATAACGAGGCGTCGTTACTTTACTATCTTTATTCATACTGGAGCATTACACATAGCACTAGCTGTACGTGGTCTGTCACAGGAACTAGAGAGCGATCTGTGGGTGGGGAGGTTGTAGATATACTTGTGATATGGGGAGTGGTTAGTAGGTATGAGGTCACTATGTTAAAGGCACATGCATATCTCATCTACAGGTACCTCGTTATTTAAGAGAATGTTATAAATATAAGCTATTAATTTTTCAGTGTTAGGATGCTTATTCAAACATTCATCAAGAATGTCTGGTTCCCTAGTCCTATAAACTTGTGTATTGGATTTAACATAATCTCTAATTTGTAAATATCTGAAAAAGTTATTGGAGTGTAGTCCATGATTCTGTTGTAACTCTTGAAATGACAGAAAGATGCCTTCCCTATAAAGATGTCCAATCCTTTTAATTCCATAATTTTTCCATTGTATAAAACCTCTATCCAATATGGATGGCTTGAATAGAGGATTATTTACAATGGGAAGACATAGTGGTATATTATTCCGTTTTAAAGCCTTTTTTAATTGTTTCCAAATTCGTATTCCACTGTGTATTATAGGGTTTTCCTTATAGGTTTTTTTATGCAATTTTGTGGTAGCAAATCTAATCGAACCTATTTCAAAAGGTAAACAGTCTTTCTTTCCCATCCTTAACCATTCTGGTTGTTGGTCCATTTCTTCCAGCCAGAAATTCATGTTTTTAATATGGACTGCCCAAAAATAAAATAAGAAATTTGGCAAGGCCAAACCTCCGTTGCTCTTTGACTTACATAAATGTGTTTTACTTATTCTATGATTCTCATAATCCCAAATAAAGCTTGTAACAATAGAGTCGACTTTTTTGAAAACGTTTTGTTGGAATATATATCGGAATTAATTGAAATAAATATAGTAGTTGCGGTAAGAAAATCATTTTTATAGCATTAAATCTACCAAGCATTGAAATAGGAAGTGTTTTCCAGTACTGAATATGTTTGTGTAATTTATTGAGTAAGGATGAAAAATTTTGTTTAAATAAAGAGGTATATGTCTTAGTTACATAGATTCCTAAATATTTAAGTATATCTTTAACTATTTTAAAAGGGGATTATTGTATTGTATTTAAGTTGAATTTTGTTATTGGCATGATTTCACTTTTATTCCAATTAATCCTATATCCTGAGAACTGACCAAATTGTGTTATTAGATTTAATAGATTTGGAATACTAGTTTCTAACTTTGTAATATATATTAATACATCATCTGCATATAAGGAAATGTTATTCCTTGTATCTCTAGTGTTATATCCATGTATTGCTGGATGGTTTCTAACGCTTTCTGCTAATGGTTCAATTGCAAGAGCAAATAATAGTGGGGATAGTGAACATCCTTGTCTACAACCTCTAGAAATATTAAATTTGGCTGATAACATTTGATTTGTTAATATTCTAGCTGTTGGATTAGAGTATAACAATTTAACCCATGTACAGTACTTCTCTCCCAATTGAAATTTTTTCATTACCGAAAATAAATATGTCCATTCTACCTGGTCAAATGCCTTTTCAGCATCTAACGAAATAATTGCTAGATCTGCATTTGGAATTCTATTTATAATATTGAATAGTCCTCTCAAATTATAAAATGAGTAACGTTTTGTAATAAAACCTGTTTGGTCCGGGTGTATTAATTTGTTAATCACTAAGCTCAA
Organism: Malacoraja senta; assembly: GCA_038087875.1. Taxonomy (NCBI): domain Eukaryota; kingdom Metazoa; phylum Chordata; class Chondrichthyes; order Rajiformes; family Rajidae; genus Malacoraja; species Malacoraja senta. Next base: position 18,330 of record JAXLNO010002617.1, read on the forward strand.
TCTATGAGATAGGATTTTGGTTAATATTTTGTGATCAGTATTTAAGAGAGCTATTGCTCTATATGAACATGGGTCTTCAGGGTCCTTATCCGGTTTCGGTATAAGTATGATTGTAGATTCATTTAGAGTTTCTGGAAATTTCTGTTGAGTTTAAGCTTGTTTGTAAAGTCTCTGTAGACGTGGAGAAATCAGATCGTAAATTGTTTAATAAAATGCAGAGCTTAGACCATCAGGACCTGCGGCCTTTCCATTTTTTAAAGATCTAATTGACTCCTCGATGTCTTTTAACGTAATTTCTACATCTAGTGATTCTCTCTCTTTCTGATCTAGACCTGTAAGATTACATTTCTGTAGAAATCTTTCCATTCCTACTGGTTGTTCTGTCGTTTTAGATGAATACAATTTTTGATAATATTGTAAAAATCTATCATTAATATCTTTAGGTAGTGTTAATGTTTCTCCCTTATCTGATCTAATTTTGTAAATTGTTTTTTCCCCGTCCTGTTTACGAAGTTGACGTGTTATTGTTTTTGTGGTTTATCTCCAAATTCTAAATGTAATTGTTTTGTACGTTGATATAGTTTTATTACTTGGTCTGAGTATACCTTGTTTAACTTATATTTCAGTACTGCAATTGTATTGTGTTTTACCATAGATGGTGCTATTGCATTTTCTATGTCTAATTGCCTTATTTCCGTTTCCAAAGACTGTTGTTTGGCCCTATTCTCTTTGTTAATAAATGATTGGGAGGAGATTAATGCTCCTCGCACAAATGCTTTAAATGTTTCCCAAAGAAGGGAGGCGGAGATTCCAGGGCTGTCATTAGCCTCGAAAAACATATTAATCTGTTTTACGAGGTATTCATTACATAGCTTTTCTTTCCAGATTTGGTGGTTAAGTCGGTTTAGAGGTGTTTACAGGGTGTTTACATAGGTGTACAGGAGTTTACAAGCGTTTACAGGTATTTATATGGGGTTAGAGGGTTTACAGGGGTTTACATACCGACTTGATTCCGCCCATGTGATAGACGTATGCAACTGCTGTGGTGTTATCAATCTGGAGCTGAACATGCAAATCATGCATAGTAGAACAATACATTTTTAAGCCATAGAATCCTCCCAGCAATTCTATATAGTTAATACCATGCGCCTGAAGAATTAATGCCTCATGCACATTCCATCTGCCGCCGCAGCTAGAATTGGTATCAGTGGCTCCCCATCCGAAGGCACTCACATCAGATTTTAAAACAACTGAAGGTTGATTAGCCAGAATTTTAATAGAGCAACGTGAAACATTCGTTATCCACCACTGTAACTCAGTAATGGCTTCAACTGGCAACCGCATGAGTCTATCGAAATGACCTGCATGTGTTTTGAGTGCCTGTTCCTTAGCACGTTGCAAATTTTGATCATGTAAAGGCCCAAATTGTACTCCGGGGAAAGCAGACACTAATTTGCCAATTACACTAGCCACTCGTCGAATGGAGGATTGCTGCTCGTCAACAAGATTGGTACAAGCTTCCATTAATTTTAATCTCTTGCTTCTAGGCAGAGACGCTAACATGTGAGTTGAATCAATGGTGAACCCCAAATAATCAATGATTCTAGATGGTATCAATTTTGATTTAGCTGGAGGGATGAGAAACCCCAACTTCTAAAACGTATGTTTAGTGACTGACACAGACAATTCAGCTGATTCCTGAGTCTTGCCTATGATTAGAACATCATCTAAATAGGCCATCACAATATGACTCTGAGCCCAGAGTAAACCCAACACCGGTTTCAACAACTGTGTAAATAGTCTAGGAGCTGAGGTTAACCCATTAAGCAATGCTTTAAACTGCCAAAATTGTCTCATCCAGCTAAATTTCAAATATCTCCGGTGATCGTATTGAATTGGCACTGAATAATACGCATCTTTCAGATCTATACATGCCATATCACATCCCATGGATACCAATTGTTTAGCAGTAACAAAAGTTTCCATTTTGAAATGTTTATACTGGACATAGGAATTAAGTCGAGTTAGAGCAAGAATGATTCGCACCCACCATCCTTCTTTTGTCTATGAAATATATTAGACACAAATTCATGAGATTGATGAACCGACTTCACAATTACCCCTTTTTTAAGTAAGGTTTTAATGTCAGCGTTTACCTGTAAAGAGTCTGATTATGAAAACACCAATGTCCGACTCGGTGTATGTTGTGTAGGTGGACGCAATTTAAAAATGAACTCAATTCGGAACACCTGACGATCTCCAGTATAAACGAATCTGATGTTATGCAGCACCATTCAATGAAGAACAACTGCAATCTACCCCCAACTTGTGACTGCTCCATATATGACATGTCCTGAACCGAACCAGATCCACCTACCTCCATAATCGCTGGTGGATACCTTTGCCTCCGAGCTCTGGAGGGAATAAATGTTGGGGTACGCCAATTGCGCACAGATGGCAGAGCCCGGCTTTGTCCTTGACCCGAACCAGCCACAGTGAACCGTCTATAGGGGTGCAATCGGCGAAACGGTATTTTACCGGTCGATTGAGCTTTAATGAGACCGACCGTCTTCGCCTCGTCATCCAGTTCTCTGACCTGTTTTGACAGATCCTCACCGAACAACAGGTTCGGCGGCTGCACGTTGGTTGTTTTACACAAAGCTGCAAACTTTGGGTTGAGAGTTGGTCTTATTGCACTTTTCCGAAGACAATTTATTTCGAAAAGTGCATTGCACATATGTGCCAAAATATCCTGCTGAATATCAGACAGGGGCGCCCCAAGTCAAGTCAAGTCAAGTGAGTTTATTGTCATGTGTCCCTGATAGGACAATGACATTCTTGCTTTGCTTCAGCACAACAGAACATAGTAGGCATTGACTACAAGGCATTCTATAAATATATACACACATGAATCAATATACTGATAAAGTGCAAATAACAGTATTGGCTAATAAAGTTCAGTGTTATGTCCGAGCCAGGTTTAATAGCCTGATGGCTGTGGGGAAGTAGCTGTTCCTGAACCTGGTCGTTGCAGTCTTCAGGCTCCTGTACCTTCTACCTGAAGGTAATTATGGATTGGATTTATATAGCGCCTTTCTAATACTCAAGGCGCTTTACATCGCATTATTCATTCACTCCTCAGTCACACTCGCTGGTGGTGAGCTACTTCTGTAGCCACAGCTGCCCTGGGGTAGACTGACGGAAGCGTGGCTGCTAATCTGCGCCTACGGCCCCTCCGACCACCACAATCACTCACACACATTCACACACATTCACACGCAGGCAAAGGTGGGTGAAGTGTCTTGCCCAAGGACACAACGACAGTATGCACTCTAAGCGGGCTTCGAACCGGCTACCTTCCGGTTGCCAGCCGAACACTTAGCCCATTGCGCCATCTGTCGTCCGAGGGAGATGAGTGTGTGGCCAGGATGGTGTGGGTCCTTGATGATACTGCCAGCCTTTTTGAGCCAGCGACTGTGATAGATCCCCTCGATGGAATGGAGGTCAGAGCCGATGATGGACTGGGCAGTGTTTACTACTTTTTGTAGTCTTTTCCTCTCCAGGGCGCTCAAGTTGCCGAACCAAGCCACGATGCAACCGGTCAGCATGCTCTCTACTCTGCACCCGTAGAAGTTAGAGAGAGTCCTCCTTGACAAACCGACTCTCCGTAATCTTCTCAGGAAGTAGAGGCGCTGATGTGCTTTCTTAATAATGGCATCAGTGTTCTCGGACCAGGAAAGATCTTCAGAGATGTGCATGCCCAGGAATTTGAAGCTCTTGACCCTTTCAACCATCGACCCGTTGATATAAACGGGACTGTGGGTCCCCATCCTACTCCTTCCAAAGTCCACAATCAGTTCCTTGGTTTTGCTGGTGTTGAGGGCCAGGTTATTGTGCTGGCACCATATGGACAGTTGCTCGATCTCTCTTCTATACTCTGACTCATCCCCATCAGTGATACGTCCCACAACAGTGGTGTCGTCAGCGAACTTGATGATGGAGTTCGCACTATGTCCGGCTACGCAGTCATGAGTATGGAGTGAGTACAGCAGGGGGCTGAGCACGCAGCCTTGAGGTGCTCCCGTCCTAATTGTTATCGAGTCTGACACATTTCCACCAATACGAACAGACTGTGGTCTGAGAGTGAGGAAGTCGAGGATCCAATTGCAGAGGGATGCGCAGAGACCCAGTTCTGCGAGTTTGGTAACCAGCTTGGAGGGGATGATTGTGTTAAATGCCGAGCTGTAATCGATGAATAACAGCCTGGCATATGAGTTTTTGTTGTCCAAGTGGTCCAGAGCGGAGTGGAGGGCCAGCGAGATCGCATCCACCGTTGATCTGTTGTGGCGGTAAGCGAACTGCAGTGGGTCCAGGTTTTTGTCGAGGTAGGAGTTGATCTGCGTCATGATCAACCTCTCAAAGCACTTCACCACCACAGGCGTTAGTGCCACAGGTCGATAGTCATTGAGGCATGTCACCTTACTCTTCTTGGGCACTGGTATAACTGATGACCTTTTGAAGCAGGTGGGAACCTCAGACCTCAGAAGTGAGAGGTTGAAAATGTCCGTAAAATCTGCAGCCAGTTGGTCCGCACAGGTTTTTAGAACACGACCAGGTATACCATCAGGTCCAGGCGCTTTTCGAGGGTTCACCCCTCTGAAAGATTTCCTGACGTCGGCCTCTGTGACTGAGACTGAAATACCATCACAGCGAATGGGGAGGTGGGAATCAGCCCCGTCGACTGATCTTGCAAATGCAGTAATGCCTGACCCAAGCAGCTTTAAGATCTTTTGGATCCTTAACTCCTGGGCTCTGATGCTTGCACCCATGGGCCCCCAAATGGCATGGTAGATGTCTCATATTTGTCCGTTGCTTCTTCCATCGTTAAATCCTGTAACTGATGGGAAGGCATATAATTCATGGTTCTGGCCAGGGCTTCGTCCAACGGCTCACCAGTTCCTGTTGGTATGGCGAATTTAGATGCCATGTCCGGCACCTCTGGCTCTTGGCTCTCATGCCTTGGGGTATGCTGCTCCGCAATACCTCCAACCTCAGGGTCAGAACAAAACTGCCCCGGTAAGCTCACCTCCTCCACGAGGGAGACATTATGCAGCCCTTCTAAAGGTGCTGCTGCCATGGGCCCCCAAGAAGACCCGCGGATATAAGGCTCCTCTTCATGGAGCAGATCTTCCCTATACAGCCCTCCAGTAGGGGCTGCTGCCACGGGCCCATGGGGTGACCCACGGATATAAAGTTCCTCCAGGAACATGTCATGATAGAGCATCCTCTCCATCAGGTGCTCCATCTTTGCTAGACATCCACAGACGTCGCTGATAGTGGGAGGAGAATCCTCCTGGCCTGACTCATCAGAGTCTACGGGCCTTACTGATTGTTTGGTGGCTTTTCTCCCCACAGGAGTAGCCATGGTGCTGTCAATCGGCACCTGAATAGCTGCCACTCGCCGGACTGCCAGCGGCTCAGAAGGTGAAATGGGCGCCGGCCCACTGTCCGCACTCCCGCGGTCTTCTCCAGCTGTTTTCCCGGCGGCGCGCCTCAGCCTTCCTTTCACCGGCTTCTCCATAGTCCTGCTAGCTCCTGTAAACCAGACTTACAGACCGCAAAAGACGACCACAGTGAGTTTTTAAAAACTTACCTGCGGGTTTTTAACTTAGCGCTGATGGATTGCGCCCTGCCAGCCCGTCGTTGCGCCATGCGTCTGATGTAATGACGCGCATGCGCCCTGGCGGGGCTTCTTCACGGAATCACTCACGTGACTCCGAAGTAAAATTCCTCTGAACACCTCTAAACTCCTCCAAAGCAGTCTAAACTCCTCTAAACCCCACTAAACCCTCTACGCACATCTAAATCCCTCTAACCCTTCTAAGTTCCTCTATGCCCATCTAGTCCTCTAAATCTCCAAACCCCTCGAAACCCATCAAAACACCTCTAAACACTAGCTAAACCCATCTCACCCACTCTAAACCCATCGAAACCCCTCTAAACCCCTCGAAACCCATCTAAAACCCTCTAACATCACTATACCTCTCTAAATACCTCTATACCACTCGAAACCAATCTAAAGCACTCTAAACCAATCTAAACCCCCTCTAAAGCCCTCTAAGCAATTCTAAAGCCCTCTGAACCCCTCTAAACCAATGTAAACACCTTCGAAACCCATCTAAATCATCCGAAAGTCCTCTAAACACCTCTAAACAATTCTAAGTCCCCCCAAGCACCTCTGAACCCCTGTAAACAGGTCTAAGCCCATTTATAGCTCTCTGACCCTCGAAACCCCTCTAACCACGTATAAACCCCTCTAAACCACTCTAACCTCTTCTATCCCTTCTAAACCCCTCCAACGCACTGTAAACCGCTCTAAACCGTTCTAAACATATCTAAACCTTTCCAACCAACTGTAACACCCTCTACCCACTACGAGACAACCTCCTAACCCCTCTGAACCCCTCTTAACCGCTCTAAAGCCCTCTAAACACCTTTAAACCGCTCTAAAGCCCTCTAACCCTATTTACACTCTTCTAAACCGCAAAACACCTCAAAATCCCTCTAAACCTCTCCAAATCCCACTAAAACTCACTAAACCTCTCTAACGCCTCTACCCCTCTAAGCCACTCAGAACCCCCTTGAAACCACTCTAAACCTCTCTAAACCCCTCTAAAACCCCGTAAATCCCTTCAAACACCTCTAAACCCCTCAATGCAATCCAAACCCCTCTGAACCACTCTAAACCCTTCTAAAAACCCTCTATACCAAACCCATCGAAACCCCTCTAAACACCTCTAAATCCATCGAAAACTCTCTGCATCCCTCTAACCCCACTATACCTCTCTAATCAATCTACACCCATCCATACCCCATCTAACCCCCATCTAATGCCACCTGAACACATCTAAAGCCCTCTAAACCCACACCAAATCCCTCTAAACACCTCTAACACGCTCTAAACCTCTCCAAAATACTAAATCCCAATAAACACATCTAAACACCTGGAAATCCCTCTAATGCCCTCTAACCCACTCTAAGCCTCTCCAAACCACTAACCCCCTCTAGCCACCTCTAAACCCCCCAAAACCATCTACATCCCGCTAAACCCCTCTAAACTTATCTAAACCACTCTAACACCCTCGAACCCCCTCTACCCACTTCTAATCCCCCCTTAAGCCCTCCCACCCCTCTATCAACCTCAACCTCTCATAACCCCTCTAAACCCCTCTAAACCACTCCACACCCCTCTAAATCCCTCTAAACACCACTAAAGCACTATAATAATTTCTAAACCCCTCTAACACCTCTAAACCGCTCTAAACCTCTTGAAACCCATCGAAATCCCTCTAACTCTAAACGCCTCCTAACCCCTAAGCCCCTCTGAGCCCCACTAAACCCCTCTAAACCCCTCTAAACCCCTCTAAATGCCTTTCAACCCCTCTAAACCCGTCTAAGCCCTCTATAGTCCCTCTAAACTCTACACCCCTCCAAACCACTCTAAATCCCTCTAAACCCATCTAAACCCCTCTAAAGCACTATAAACCCATATAAAGCCCTCTAAACACATGTAAACCACTAAAGCCCCCTTAACCCCTTTAAAACACTCGAAAATCCTCGAAACCCCTCTACTACCCTCTAACTTACTAAACACCTCTAAACACCACACTCCTCCAAACATCTCTAAAGCCCTCTAAACCAGTCTAAAACCCTCTAAACCATTCTAAACGCCTCTAAACCATTGTAACACACCCCAATCCCCTCTAAACTCCTCGAAATCCTTCGAATCCTCGAAATCCCTCTAAATCATTCGAAACCCATCTAAACCCCTCTAAAACATTCTAACCCCTCTGCCCCTCTGAACCCTTCTAAACACGTCTAAGCCTCTTCGAAACTCTCTAAACCACTGTAAATCGCCTGTGAAAACCCCTCAAAGTACCACTAACTCCATCTAGCCCCCTATAAATCGCTCCAACTCCCACTAAACCCCTCCAAACCCCCTTAAACGCTCTAAACCTCTCTAAAGTCCTCTGAGCACATTTAAACCACATTCATGCCCTCTAATTCCCTTTAAACGTCTTTAAATCCATCTAACCGCCTCATGGAGGGATAGTATCAAAGCAAAAGATGATGCGTGCAAATTAACCAGAAAAAGCAGCATACCAGAGGACTGGGAGAACTTCAGAGACCAGCAGAGGAGGACAAATGGCTTAATTAGGAAAGGGAAAATAGATAATGAAAGAAAATTGGCAGGGAACATAAAAACTGACTGCAAAATTGTTATAGATATGTGAAGAGAAAGAGATTAGTTCAAACAAATGTAGGTCCCTTGCAGTCAGAAACAGGTGAATTGATCAAGGGGAACAAGGATATGGCGGACCAATTGAATAACTACTTTGGTTCTGTCTTCACTAAGGAAGACATAAATAATCTGCCGGAAATAGCAGGGACCCGCGGGTCAAAGGAGATGGAGGAACCGAGTGAAATCCAGGTTAGTCGGGAAGTGGTGTTGGGTAAATTGAATGGATTAAAGGCCGATAAATCACCAGGTAGGCCAGATAGGCTGCATCCCAGAGTACTTAAGGAAGTCGCTCCAGAAATAGTGGATGCATTAGTGATAATTTTTCAAAACTCTTTAGATTCTGGAGTAGTTCCAGAGGATTGGAGGGTAGCAAACGTAACCCCACTTTTTAAGAAGGGAGGGAGAGAGAAAACGGGGAATTACAGACCAGTTAGTCTAACATCGGTAGTGGGGAAACTGCTAGATTCAGTTATTAAAGATGGGATAGCAGCACATTTGGAATGTGGTGAAATCATTGGACAAATGATTCCGTGCTGTTATGGTTATATGGTTATATGGTTTTAAAGTCAGCATGGATTTACGAAAGGTAAATCATGTCTGACGAATCTTATAGAATTTTTCGAGGATGTTACTAGTAGATTGGATAGGGGAGAACCAGTGGATGTGTTGTATCTGGACTTGCAGAAGGCATTCGACAAGGTCCCACATAAGAGATTAGTATACAAACTTAAAACACACGGTATTGGGGGTTCAGTATTGATGTGGATAGAGAACTGGCTGGCAAACAGGAAGCACACAGTAGGAGTAAACGGGTCCTTTTCACAATGGCAGGCAGTGACTAGTGGGGTACCGCAAGGCTCAGTGCTGGGACCCCAGCTATTTACAATTTACGTTAATGACCTGGATGAGGGAATTGAAGGCAACATCTCCAAGTTTGCGGATGACACTAAGCTGGGGGACAGTGTTGGCTGTGAGGAGGATGCTAGGAGACTGCAAGGTGACTTGGATATGCTGGGTGAGTGGGCAAATGTTTGGCAGATGCAGTATAATGTGGATAAACGTGAGGGTATTCACTTTGGTGGCAAAAACAGGAAAGCAGACTATTATCTAAATGGTGGCCGATTAGGAAAAGGGGAGATGCAGCGAGACCTGGGTGTCATGATACACCAGTCATTGAAAGTAGGCATGCAGGTGCAGCAGGCAGTGAAGAAAGCGAATGGTATGTTAGCTTTCATAGCACATTTAAAAAACAACTCTCGTTGGCCAAAGTGCTTTACATTTGTTATAAGAATAGTATAAACAAACAAATTTCCTACATATATATATATATAGCCCTCGCTCAGAGGAAGTCAAGAAAGGCTAGGGTGTATAGATACGTTTTTAGTCTTGACTTAAAGGAGTCGATGGAGGGGGCAGTTCTGATGGGAAGGGGGATGCTGTTCCACAGTCTAGGAGCTGCAACCGCAAAGGGGCCGTCGCCCCTGAGCTTATGACAAGACCGTGGGATATTCAGCAACCCCAAGTCGGCCGATCTGAGGGACCTGGAGGTGGACTGGTGGGCGAGAAAACTTTTAATGTAGGTGGGGGCAAGCCCATTGAGGGCTTTGTAGACATAGAGGAGGATCTTGAAGTGTATATCTAAATGTATATATATCTAAACCCCTCTAAATCCCTCGAAACCACTCAACAACCCTCTAACCCATCCAAACCGCTCTAAATACCATCTAAAGCACCTAACATCTACAATACAATACAATACAATACAATAGCATTTATTGTCATTTGAACTTCAAATAAGTTTCAAACGTAATTTGGTCTCTGCAGCCATACAAACAAGTAAAAAGAACCAAGACACAACACAATTTACACAAACATCCATCACAGCGAATCTCCTCCTCGCTGTGATGGAAGGCAAAGTCTTATCTCTCCCCTGCACTCCCCATTCTCCTCCCGATGTCAGAGTCAGAGCCCCCGTCGGGCGATGAAAAATAAGTCCCGCGGCCATTAAATACGCGCCGGGCGATGCAAGGCCGCGCTCCGGGTCTTGATGTTGGAGCCCCCGGTAGCGCCAGCAAGTCCAGCGGCCACCAAAGCTGCGCCGGGCGATGCAAGACCCCGCTCCAGGTCATCTTCAACCCCGCAACTCGGGCGGGAGAAGTTCCCGTTGCGGAAGCCCCGAAAAGCGGTCTCCCACCAGGGACCCGCGAGGTCCCGATGTCTCCGTCCACCAGACCCGCGGCTGGAGCCTCCGTATCTCCGGGGTCGTGTCACAGCCGCGCGTCACCGCAGCTCTCCACGCTCCGAACTCGGCCAGCTCCACGATGGCTCCACGCTGCTAGGCCCCAACGACAACGGAGAGCCGACAGAGAAAGGTCGGGTCCTCCATACAGGAAAGAGATTTTTTAAAGTTCCCCCCGCCCCCCACATATACACAGTTATAAACAATATAAAAACACGAACAACTACATTTAACTAGACAAAAATAAAATAAAGAGATAGATCTAAATCCCTCTAAGCCCACTAAATCCCTCTGAACACATCCAAACCCCTCTAAACACCTCTAAACCGCTCTAAACCTCGCGGAACCCATCGAAATCCATCTAACTCTATATAAACCCCTCCAATGGTATGTTGGCCTTCATAGCAAGAAGATTTGAGTATAGCAGGGAGGTTCTACTGCAGTTGTACAGGGTCTTGGTGAGACCACACCTGGAGTATTGCGACCAGTTTTGGTCTCCAAATCTGAGGAAGGACATTATAGCCATAGAGGGAGTGCAGAGAAGGTTCACCAGACTGATTCCTGGGATGTCAGGACTTTCATATGAAGAAAGACTGGATAGACTTGGCTTATACTCGCTAGAATTTAGGAGATTGAGAGGGGATCTTATAGAAACGTACAACATTCTTATGGGGTTGGACAGGCTAGATGCAGGAAGATTGTTCCCGAGGTTGGGGTAGTCCAGGACAAGGGGTCACAGCTTAAGGATAAGGGGGAAATCCTTTAAGACCGAGATGAGGAAAAACTTTTTCACACAGTGAGTGGTGAATCTCTGGAACTCTCTGCCACAGAGGGTAGTTGAGGCCAGTTTATTGGCTATATTTAAGAGGGAGTTAGATGTGGCCCTTGTGGCTAAAGGGATCAGGGGGTATGGAGAGAAGGCAGGTACGGGATACTGAGTTGGATGATCAGCCATGATCATATTGAATGGCGGTGCAGGCTCGAAGGGCCGAATGGCCTACTCCTGCTCCTTTTTTCTATGTATCTATGTATCTATGTAAAACCTCTAAGCCCCTCTGAGCCCCACTAAACCCCTCTAAACCGCGCTAAACCCCTCTAAACCCCTCTAAACCCGTCGAATCCCTCTAAGACCCTCTAAAACCCTCTAAGACCCTCTGAATCCCTCTAAACCCTCTGTCCCTCTTAGCTCATCTAGCCCTCTAAACCTCCAAACCCCACAACACCCATCAAAACCCCTCTAAGCCCCTCAAAGCCACTTTAAACTCATCGAAATCCCTCTAAACCCCCTCAAAACCCATCTAAAATCATCCAACACCAAACAAAATCACTCTAAACCCCTCTAAACCGCGCGAAAGCCCTCTATAAATCTAAAGCCCGCTGAACCCCTGAAAACCCCTCTAAACCCCTCGAAAAAGCTCTAAATCTTTCTAACACTCTATTTATCCCCGTTAAACCCCTCGAAACCATCCGGAACACCTTTAAACCCCTCTTAATCATTCGAAACCCCGCAAAACCCCTCCAAACCCCTTTAAACCCTTCTAAGCCCCTCTAAGCCCATTTGAACCCCTCAAAACACGCCTGCCCTTTTAAACCGCTTAAAAAACTTCTAACCGCCCTCCAACCGCCTCTAAACCCCTCTAAACCACTCCAAAAACCTCACCCCCTCTAAACCCCGCTTAACCCAACTAAACCCCTCTAAACCCATCTAAACTCCTCCAGACCTCTATCCCCCTCTAACCACTTCTAAACCCCCCTTAAGCCCGCTAGACCCCTCTGAACCGCTCTAAACCCACGTAAACCCCTCTAAACACATGTAAAGCACACTAAAGCCCTCAACCCCTTTGCAACACTCGAAAACCCTCTACCCTCTAATACCCTCTAACTCACTAAACATCTCTAAACACTACACCCCTCCAAATCTCTCTAATGCCCTCTAAAAGTCTAAACCCAAACCACTCCAAGCCCCCTCTAAACCATTGTAACACTCTCCAATCACCTCTAAACTCCTCGAAACCCTTCGAAACCCGTCTAAATCCCTCTAAATATTTCGAAACCCATCTACACCTCTCTAAACGATTCTGTCTCTCTAAGCCCCCCTGAACCATTCAAAACACGTCTAAGCCCCTTTAAACCTCTAAACCACTCTAGCCCACTCTAATCCCCTCTAAACCACGTTAACCCCATCTAGCCCCCTCTATACCGCTCCAACGCCCTCGAAACCCCTCCAACCCCCTCTTAACCGCTCTAAACCCTTCTAAAGCCCACTATACACCTTGAAACCACTCTCAAGCCCTCTAATCCCCCCTTACACCCTTCTAAGCACATCTAAGCTCCTCTGAACCCCTCAAAACACGCCTAACACAGTGGCTAACTTTCATTCTGCTGTGTGGGATGTTTTATGTTGAGTTCTATCGTGTGTTGTGTTCTTTCTTTTTATTGTATGGCAGTATGGTGACCACACATTTCACTGTGCCAACTGGCACATGTGAAATAAATGTATCTTGTATCTTGTATCTTGTATCTTGTATCTAAGCCCCTTTAAACTGCTTTAAACCCCTACAACCCCCTCTAACCCCCTCTAAAGCACTCTAACCCCCTCTAAACAGCTCCAACGCCCTGTAAAACCCTCTAAACCCCGCTAAACCCAACTAAACCACTCTAAACCCCATCTAGTCCCCTCCAACCCCCTCTAACCCCCTCTACCCACATCTAAACCCCTCATAAGGCCTCTAGACCCCTCTTAACCACTCTAAACCCATGTAAAGCCCTCTAAACACATATAAACCACTCTAAAGCCCTCTAACCGCCTTTGAAACACCCGAAACCCCTTTAAACCACTCGAAACCCCTCTAATACCATCTAACTCACTGTACATCTCTAAGCACATGTACACCACGCCAAACCCGTCTAACGCCCTCTAAACCAGTTTAAACATCTCCAAACCATTCTAAACCCCGCTGAACCATTGTAACACCCTCTAATCCCCTCGAAACCTTCCAAACCCCTCTAAATCCCTCCAAATCATTCGAAACCCCTCGAAAGCCCTCTAAACCATTCTGAGCACCTCTAAGCCCCTCTGAACCCCTCTCAACACGTCTAAGCCCCTGTAAACATTTCTAAACCACTCTAACCCACTCTAATCCCCTCTAAATCACGTTAACCCCATCTAATCCCCTCTAAACACCTCCAACGCCCTCGAAACCCCTCCAAACTCCTCTTAACCGCTCTAAACCCCTCTAAAGCCCTCTAAACATATTTAAACCACCCCTAAACCTTTCTCCCTCTAAAACACCCTAAACCATTATAATCACTAAACCCCTCTAAACCCCTTTACACCCCTTCAAACCACTCTAAACCACCCTAAACTCTTCTAAACGCATCTAAATCCCTCTAAAGCGCTATAAAGAAATCTAAAGCCCGCTACCCCCTCTAAATTCCTCTGAACATCTCTAAACCCCGACAAAACAGCTCTAAAGCCTTGAAACCCATCGAAATACCCCTATCTCTCTATACCCCTCTAAATCCTCTAAGCCATTCTATATACCTCTAACCCCTCTAAAATTTACTCGCTAGGATTCAGAAGATTGAGGGGGGTTCTTATAGAAACTTATAACATTCTTAAGGGGTTGGACAGGCTAGATTCAGGAAGATTGTTCCCGATGTTGGGGAAGTCCAGGACAATGGGTCAGAGTTTAAGGATAAAGGGTAAATCTTTTAGGACCGAGATGAGAAAACCATTTTTCACACAGGGAGTGGTGAATCTCTGGAATTCTCTGCCACAGAAGGTAGTTGAGGCCAGTTCATTGTCTATATTTAAGAGGGAATTAGATGAGGCCCTTGTGGCTAAAGGGATCAGCGGTTATGTAGAGAAGGCAGGTGCAGGATACTGAGTTGGATGATCAGCCATGATCATATTGAATGGCGGTGAAGGCTCATCCTGCCTACACCTGCACCTATTTTCTATGTTTCAATGTAAATCCGGCGAGGTTGCCACATTTCCGGCGAGGTGGTCATAAATCCGGCGAGGTCGCCATAAATCAGGCGAGGTCGCCACATTTCCGGCAAGGTCGCCATAAGTCCGGCAAGGTCGCCATAAATCCTCCGAGGTCGCCATTGTTCCGGCATGGTCGCCATAAGTACGGCGAGGTCGCAACATTTCCGGCAAAGTCGCCATGTTCGGCGAGGTGGCCATAAACCCGGCGAGGTCGCCATATTTCCGGAAAGGTCTCCATAGGTCCGGCAAGGTAATGTCGCTATAAATCCGGCAAGGTCCCCACAAATCGGGCAAGGTCGCCATATTTCCGACAAGGTCG
>JAXLNO010002618.1:0-29848 GCA_038087875.1 Malacoraja senta
GTTTCTACATAGAGGGTTGTTTAAGAAAGAACTGCAGATGCTGGTAAAATTGAAGGTAGACACAAAATGCTGGAGAAACTCAGCGGGTGAGGCAGCGTCCATGGAGAGAAGGAATTGGCGACATTTCGGGTCGAGACCCTTCTTCAGACTGATGTCAGGGGAGGGGGTAGGACAAAGAAAGAAAGCAGGCGGACACAGTGGGACTAGTGGGAGACCTGGAAGGAGAGGGGAAGGAGAGAGAGAGCAAGGGCTACCTGAAGTTGAGAAGTCAACGTTCATACCGCTGGGGTGTAAAGAGCAGAGAAATTTAAAGGAGATCTGAGGGGCAATTTTTTCCAAAAAAGTTAGTGGATGTGGAAGAAGTTATCAGAGGAGGTGGCAGAGGCAAGTACAAATGGTATTTGAACAGGTACGGATAGGAAAGGAGGGATACGGGCCTAATGTGGGCAAATGGGAATACCAAAGACAGGCATCAATGTCGGATGGGCCAGTTGGGGGAAATCAAATGATGAATTGTCTCACACTATTTGCACCAAAAAGTGATGAAATGCAATATTTAGTCATAATTATTTGACTCGCTTACATTAAATATATCTCAAATGAAAATCTTATGAGAAAAAATACTGGCCAATACTATTACATAGTTTAAGGTCAGTAAAGAAATATTGACAAAAATCAATTGTAAGGCAATCTAAAATGAAGATGTTGTAGTAACTGATCTATAAATGCAAATGTTTTATACTTTTCTACACAAGTAGAAAACATTATAAGCTGTCTTGAAAACAGATCAACATGTAAATATTAACTTAAAATCAATCAGTTCTTCCTGCACTGTCTAAGCATTATAAAAAATGAAGCCTTTGTTATAAATTTGAAATAGAGAATTATGTAAAAACTGAAAGCATTTAGGACTATTGTTTCTGGATTACAAAAGACTAGAATGAGCTTTTTGCTTAATTTTTAGGATAGTTAACAAAGCTTCTATGTTGATAAAAGTTCTTCACATAATAATCACATTAACAGCATACCTGTCTACTGAGAGAATATAGAAAAGTTATTACATTTTTTACAATTTAAGTGATTTTTATATCAGTATAATTACATTCCCAGTAGTACTTCTAAAATTACATTTTAATTTCTTCCCTTTGTTTAACCCAGCCACCACTGCAATCTCAACAACACTCTGTCCATATAGCATATGTTAAAATTGGGGGACTGAACTTGCTTTCTGGCTTCCTATTGCCAGAAGTATTTTTTTAAAGAGAGCCCCTGTATATCTATATATATATATTTTTTATGTTCATTCTTTTTGTTGTCGGATATTAAGTCTCCACTAGATGGTACTCATTTCCCCAGAGCGCGTTTGGAATCAGGAACATTCTCAATGAATAGCTGTATTGGGTAACATATATTGTTGATCCAATTGAGATTGTACTGTAAATTGAATTGAACTTTATATATATCCAATGGGAAAGTTTGAAGGAAAGGATTAAATATTAATTGTTACACTGAGTTCAAGATTTTTTGCAGCCAGGAAGTAACATACTTTATGCATCAGTTGATAAATCTATAACAAATGCAAATAAGTTGTGGTAATCACAATTTAAACATACAAAGTTGTTGAAAGATTACAAATGAGATCAACAGATGAATAGTGGGATTGATAAATGGACTGGATTGGATAGGAATAGTTATACCAATTGGGTATATGTTCACTGGAAAGGTCAGAAACTTGAATTGTTTGCTGTTTATAGTATTCTAAGGGATAGGATAATGTAGACCATGGTGAATTGTTTTACTTTACACTGATCAGCAGATCCTAAGAACATGGCTTGACTTCAAGGGAGAGTAAATTTAAAGCTATGAAGTGGAATTACTTTTTCATTGAGCATGCAGGAAATCTTTGAAATAGATAATGTTGGAAAATGATTAAGCATTAGCAACTTAAATGTTATAGCTTTGGATTGATTTCTTTCAGACTATAATATTTTAAAATAATTTAAATAATTTGAAATAAGACTTGGTAAGGGACTTTCGTAGTGCTCCATCACAACAATTTTTCTCAATGTCCCTTTCAGAAAAAAAATTATGGAGACTGATCTCTACAAATGAGTCAATAATTAAATTGTCTCTAGTAAAACACCGACCTGTTTTTATTTAATAGTCTCTGTTGTTCTATAAACCATAAAAAACATTATTTTATTGGTGAATACATTTATTTATTGGAAACCAGTTCAATTAGAACAAATGTCTTGGTTTTAGATAGCTACCATGTATATGCAAGATAAAGATGAAGTGCGATATTAAGCACTGCCTTAATCTGTCATTCAGACCCTGCACTCCCCCGGCCAGTTGTCTGCAGCATCCAAGTATATTCTGTGTATTGTCATACTTTATGAAAAAGAACTTCAAAATATCTGCCCAAATGTCCTCTTTTGAACCCAAACCTCTGTCAAATTATGATTAGAAGCAGTGACCCCACCATTTTAACTACTACTACCAGATAAGAACAGGGCAAGTATGGGCGAAACTGGACTCTGTAAATCCTATTAAAATTTCAGGTGAGGTTTATTTTCCCTCCAGGTGCTATCTCGGTACATATCACAGAGAGACAATAAATTCATGACAGCAAGAAGGATCAGGAGAAACAAAGAAAGAGAGAAAAGTTAAGTTGGGAATGAGAAGATAGATAGCAGCAGATAAAAGATAGGTAGCACAGCGTGTGGTAGATGAATGTATACAAGTAAACAAATGATAGCCAGTTTTGTGGAGCCACCGATCTTCAACCCTGACAAAGCTGCCCACTAATCTTCATAGCTGCTCTTCTACTTTGGTCAGGGTGATAGACTTATTTGGTTTTCTGCCTGTCCTCCCCCTCTCCCTGATAAGACATATTCTCGTCTTTCCTAGAAAAAGAAGGAGATAATTGTGACTAGCTGGTGAAGATTTAGGTCATTTTTGAGTGAAATGTATAACGTGTAAAGGGCCTGTCCCACGAGCATGCGACTGCATGCGGCAAGCGCGACCTAACGTGGTCGCTTGAGCCGTATGGCCTCGTGGGACCGGTCCCACTTCGATCGCCGGAGCCGTATGGAGTTGTGCGGAGCTGGTCCCGACATCGCGTGGGGCTCCGAAAAACTGACACTGTTCAAAAATTCCGCGCGGCAACGGCCTGCCGGCCCGCAGCCGCCTCGACACCGTACGCGCGTAACATCGAGCCCGCGAGGCCATACGGCTCAAGCGACCTCGAAAAAGCGTCTCGACGCCGTACGCAGCGTCTTGACGCCGTACGTCACGCGCAAACTTCCCGCGGACTTCGCTCGAACTTCACGTCACTCACTCGACCTCCGCGCGCCTCCGCTTCTGGTTTGGTCATGCTCGTCGCATGCAGTCGCATGCTGGTGGGACAGGCACTGTACGGGGTTCACTCGACCTCCGCGTGGCCCCCGCTTCCGGTTTGGTCGCGCTTAAGGGGAAAGAAGTAATAACCAGGAGAATGCAAATGTCATTAGCATGCATCAGCAGCTTCAATTGGAATTAAGGAAATGTGTCATCATTGGCTGAACAACTGAGAGCCGATGACAAGAGACAGTGTGCAAGGCAACAGTGTAGGGAAGAAACAGACAATTGCACTGAGAGCGTGATAAGCAGTGCCAGAGGGCAGCATGGCAGTGCAGCAGTTAGCATTGCTAACTTCCAATTCGAGGGGCTGACATTTGATCCACAGGTGTCATCTGTATGAAGTTTGCTTGTTCTCCCTCTCACCTTGTGGGTTTCTATAAGATTCGCAGGGTTCCTTCCACTTCCCAAAGGTGTGCTGATAAATTATTTGGCTGCTGTAAATTATCTCTTGCTACAGGCAAAATCGAAACTGCCATGTGAGAATGAAGGATAACATTAAAATAAGAAGAGCCATGCTACTGATTGGATTGCTCTGTTAGTCAAATATATAATGGTGCAGCTAAACTCATCTTTCATGCCCAACAGTGAAGGTTCAACTTTGCACATTCTGCAGCTTAATCTGTATTCAATAAGATATCTGAGTTCCTGGGAACATCCTTAACTCTCCATTAGCCTACTGTTGCACAGTTCAGTCGTATATTTTAACTCAGTCAGTGCTACCTCACTTTACCAGGCTCTTTCAAATTATCACCAAAGATGTGGTTGACCGTTTACATGACCTACAATTATTGCAAAAGCCAGACAATTTTTAATCGAGGTGCAGACACTAAAACAGCATGCACCATGCATCTGCTGTTGTTTCATGGTCTGGTTGTAGTAGCAGATTATTATATCGTAATTATAACATACTGAGTTAAGATAAATGGTTACTACACTGGTTTCTATCTGCCTGGTACATGGTTTCCACCATCCTGTTAAAATCAGGGCCAGTGATGTCCAGGGGGTTAAAGGAGAAGATAGATTAAATGTAGATGGAGTAGCCAAGAATTTAGAATTGTATTAAATGTAGATGGATAGCCAATAATTTAGAATTGTATTATATCATACTGGAGGGAATGTCTGTAATTATTGGTGTCTGAACTTATTAGTTATCAGAAATTATTCGATTCAGAATTTCCTAATTTCAGAAGTTGCCGATGACAAATGTCATCTCATTTAAAAAAAACGTAATCTCTGTAGTAAATACAACGATGGACACAGACAGATGGGCAAAATGAACTGACATATTCGCAGAGGAGATTTAACACATAAATGAGAAGTCGCCCATTTTAACGGGAAGAATGTGAAGAGGTATATGGAATAGTTGTAAAGTGGGTGCAAGAAAACCCACATTGGATGTGCAGAGGAGTGGCCTGAATGTACACACATCTTTGAAATCAGCAGACTGTTAAAAGTCAAATGGGATGTTTAGCTTTACACGAGTATGAAAACAAGGAAGTTGTTATAAATCCTATAAATCACTATTTAAGCCCCATCTGGAGGATGTTGCCAGCCCTGGGGACCATACCTTAAGACAGATGGATTCAAAGTCATATAAAGGTTGAAGAGGAGATTTACTGGAATATTACATAGACTGAAGGACTTCAAGAATGACCGGAGAAACTGTGATCGCTTCCTTTAAGTAGAGAAGATTAAGGGGATATTTGATAGAGGTTCAGAATCAAGAAAGATTTTCATAAATTGGCCTGAGGATGCAGATTCAAGGCATTTAACAACAAAAAAGTAAAATAAGGAAAATGTATTTCACACAGCAGGAACGGGTGGCAATATTTAAAGAAATAATTGAATAAATACTTTAAATGGTAATAATTGAATAGCTCCTTCAAAATGCTGGCAAAGGCAGCTTAGACAAAGTGCCATCTTAAATCGGTATGACTCTTAGTGCGAGTTATCTGAAATAAAAAACAGGATTTTGTTTCCATCCAAAATGTTTAAAAATCAGACGGTGCAGAGGCAGGATAAAATATGTTTTATTCTTCTACTACAATGTACCCGATTCCATCTCAGACCAATTTCAAATTTTTCTATTTTAGTTTAATTATGAACAGATACTAGAATTTTAATATACAATTCCAAATTATCCCTGTTTCCTTTCTTTAAATATTACATGCACACTAGATTTGCCTGGATTAAAGGTACATTTAACGCACTCTCCTTTATTAACTAAAATGTATGTTGTTCAGTCTGCCGCATACAGTAGTACTGTTGTAGAATATAATTATAGAACCTTAATAAAATGTTTTAAACTTATTTTTTGCAGAGTGAATGAGGAATGGAATCGTTTTTTTTAGCACCTGGTTTAAGTCGGTAAAATATTACTCCCAAATACAGTATACTTAGAGTCAATGAGTCCTACATCATGGAAACAGGCCCTTCAGCCCAACTTGCCCACACCGGCCAACATGTCCCAATTACACTAGTCCCACCTGCCTGCATTTGGCCCATATACCTCCAAACCTGTCCTATCCATGTACCTGTCTAACTGTTTCTTAAACGTTGTGATAGTCCCTGCCTCTAGTACCTTCTCTGGCAGCTCATTCCATACACCACCACCCTTTGCGTGAGCAAGTTACCCCTCAGATTCCTATTAAATCTTTTCCCCTTTGCCTTAAACCTATGTCCTCTGGTCCTCGATTCCCCTATTCTGGGCGAGAGAATTTGTGCATCTACCCGATCTATTCTTCTCCTGATTTTATACACCTCTATAAGATCACTGTGTCAAATTATTTTCAAAATCTTCAATCCCCTCCCTGATTGTTGAGAATGCCAAAAACAATTCCCTTAAAATGACAAAGGCCCTTCAGCACCGATTCCATGCCGACCATCAATCACCCATTCACAATAGTTTGATGTTATCCCACTTTCACATTGACTCACTACACACTAGGGGAAATTTTACAGGGTCAATTAGCCTACAAAGCTGTATCTTTGGGATGTTGAAGGAAACCAGAGCACCCAAGGAAATTCATGCATTCAGAAGGAAAACGTGAAAATTCTACACAGACAGCACCCAAGGTCCAGATGGAACTCAGATCTCTGGCTCTGTGAGGCAACAGCTCTACCAACAGACTCAACGACATGCATTATATTATTTAACAAATAGAAAACTTTTGGTGTACTTTTAATCTAGAAACACCTAGTGTGCACGTAACACTTTAAAAAAAAAACCAGAATAATTGGAACTGTACATTAAAATTCTAATGTCTGTTTATAGTTAAACTAAAATATAAACATTTGAAATTATTGGTCAGAGATTGAATCAGGTACATTATGGTAGCAGAATAAAGCATATGTTTACTCTGCCAATGCACCGTTTGATGTTTAAACAGTTTTGATTGAAACAAATTGCTGTTTTTTATTTAAGATAACCCACCCCTCTGCTGGTAGAGCTGCTGCCTCAGTGTCAGCGACCTGGTTTTGATCCTGATCTTGGGTGCTGTCTGTGTAGACTTTGCATATTCTCCCTGTGAACATGGGTTTCCTTGGGTGCTCCCTCACCCCAAAGGAGGGTTTGTAGGTTAATTTGACTGTAAAATTGCCCCTAGTGTGGACAGTGTGGATGCGATAGTCGGATAACATAGAAACATTGTAAATGGATGATCGAATGGCAGCATGGACTTGGTGGGCCGAAGGGCCCATTTTCATACTGCATCTTGAAAAAACTAAAAATGAGATTGTTTTGGGCAGTTCTGAGGACAATTGCCAATTTAAGGGAATTGTCTTTTGGTACGTTCAATAATCAGGAAGTGGATTGATGATGAGAAAATGACACCAACTTAAACCTGGTGCTGAAAAATCTATTCCAATCCATTTCTCATTCACTCTATACATTTAAAAAAAAAAATTTTGAGGATTTATAGATATATTCTGCAATACTACTGTATGTGGCAGACTGAACAACATGGATAATATTTAATAAGCAGAAGTGCTTTAGTGTACTTTTAATCCAGGCAAATCTATTGTACATGTAACATTTAAAGAAAGGAAACAGAGAAATTGGAACTGTATATTAAAATTATAGCATCTGGCATGGAAAGCATTTTTGACATGCAATCAAAATGCAGCATGTCTACTTTTTGACTACCGAGGGCAGAATTTCCCCCTTATTCATAATGAGAAAGGGAGCATTTGATCCGAGATGTCTTTTGCAGCTTTCAAAATCTGTGTGTTTTCTGTCACTTAACAGCAGCACCGCAAATGCTTACCTGTCAGTTTCTAATGCTGAATATTGTCCAATTACACAAATATACAAAACCATAATATATATATAATATATATATATATATTTACAGTGTAGAATTCTGTGAGTTAAAACAAGAAACTGATGCTATTTATTATTTTGGAGCAAGTGTTAATCCCATCATTTCAGGGTTAAATTATAAGGACCACTCACTGTAGTTAACAATGCAGCCATCCACAAATATGCAATATCTTGCACAATGTTTTGGAAACAGCTCATTTCTACAGATTGTTTTGGTGACAAATATTTTCCAGCTGCTCCTTTCTTGTTTCCCTTCACTATATATATCTGTGGCTGAAAAGCAAGACAGACAAGCTGCTCCTCGTCTCAAAGATGTCACTTACATTAGCAGATATGTGTGTCTCACCCTGCTTGTGCAACATTCAGTACTGGATAAGCAGAAATTCTCTGACACTAAATATTGGGAAGACTGAAGCTATCATCTTTGGTATCCACCACAAACTCTGTTTTGACTCTATATTACTTCCTAGTAACTGTCTGTCTGCAGCAAATGACTTGCAACCTTGGAGCTGGCCTTGCCAATACCTCTGCTATTTCAACAAGTGACACTACCTACAGCTTTATTTTTTTCACATTCGTTCGTAAGATGTGGATTTTTCCCATTAACCATTAGTTAGAGTAGGCCACTTCAGAGATCATTTAAGATTCAATCAACAGATGGGAAGGCATATTTGGCCACATCAAAGACATTAGATTTTCTTCCCTGGGCCAGATAGCAAACTAGAGAGATTTTGCTGGCAAGTTCAAGGCAGGGTTGACTCAAAGGGTGAGCTAAAAGCCCAAATGGGGGGGAAATTACAGTTCTAAGTCATACTAAATATGGATAAAAATCAGGACTGTAAATCAAGCATCAGCTTGATAAATGGTAGTAGGCACTTAATTAGTGCCTTTGTTAAAATAGCCGTTTGATTCTCATTTCCTGTACAGCTCCCCTCTTTGCCCTCTATCTTCAACTGCAGAGATCACATTCTCAAATTATTTTGTACATTCCTCCAGTTTTCAATTTCACTTTAAGAAACAAATTAATACCAGACAAGATGCATCTTTCAGTCATCCATCCTGATATCTCTTTATGTCTTCAAACATTTTTCCAAACAAGAATGAACCCTTCTTAAGTACCCTACTTAATTTCACAGTATTGTGTTTGTTGAGGGGAACTGGTTAATATTTTTTAAAGATACTCAGCTGGAGGAGATGTTGCCTCAAATGAATCAATGATAGTAAAGCTCAACCTCTGAATGTTAAATCACTTTTTTAAAGATAGACCCTCTGAGTTGATAATGGGTTACATCTTGGAAACAAAACAGAGGGATACTTCCCTCCAAGTTGTTAAAGCCAGATAATTAGCAGAGCATGCAGTGATCTTGCAAGTACCCTTGCTCTATAAATTAAACACTCCATAAATTATTTCTGGCTCTTGTGATTATTGGTTCATAATGCAGGTTAGAGCTTAAATAAACAGCTGAGTGTTAAAATAACAGGTCTGCTTTCTCAACTCAAGGCAGAACTGGAAACATTTGGATATAAAATGAAAAATTGCTTCAAGAACTAAATATTTAAAACCAAATTATGTTAAATCAGCATTACTTTTCAGAAGCTTCGATAATCTATTTGCTGCATTCCCTCTTAAAGCTTTTATGGTGGTATTTTGTAATTATAATTTTATAATGTCTACAAGCTATAATGTAATCTTGTATTCAATGGAAGTTTTATTTTATGGTATTCCATTAGACATGTAATCTATTTGCCTTTCTAGGTCCTTCTGTCCAAAGTTCCATTTGTAACTAAGAAATTGATCATGGAGTATAATCCCATGCCTCTTTCAATGCTGTATACTTACCCTGTGAGAGATGTTATAAGAAATTATTTAAGAGGTCAGTCTTTGATATATCTGTCCCCTCATATGGTAATACACCCAAAGACTGCTTAACATACAGAGCAAAACTTGGGGACTGAATGTATGGCTCAAGAATAGAAATCTACCATACCATCTCTGTGTTCTGATCACCTGAAAATGAACAGGCTGGCTGGGTAACGAGAGAGCTAATCAGAGTTAAATAAGACATCAGCATCCATTCATTAATTCAACCAAGTGACTGTCCTTCTTGCGACTCTAAACAAGTATCAATAAATTCTTCTTTCTCAGAAGATGTCAAAGAAACAATTTTCATACACATTTTACAGAGGTTATCAGTGGACAAAGATCAGGTGTCAGAAACATGCCTGCTTCTCATTTCTTCTTCTGGCCCAGAGTCTAAGACCAATTGTTGTACCGCAGCAATTGCCCTGACATATTTAACCCTTGAGCAGTGATTCCCGAGGTTCTTTTTACTCGGCCTGACTCAAAGATGTTGTATCTGTCCATTAAACAATTAGAAAATGTTTTGTCAAGAAATTAATAATCTAAATTAACATAAACTTGCACCTCAAAACTGAGATCTAAAACAGACTAATTTAAAGGTTGGATACAGGTGATGGACCTTTTGATTGGCAGATGGGTGGACAAGGCAATCAAAACTCCCTTCACCTGTATCCTCCTATCACTCACCAGGCTTTGTCCTCCCTCCCCCCCTCCCCTGTTTGCCAGTTACCCCACCCCCACTACAGTCAGTCTGAAGAAGGTCCTGACCTGAAACATCCCCTATCCATTCCCTACACAAATGCTGTCGGACCTGTTGAGTTACTCCAGCACTTTATGTTTTACTCAAGATTCTAGCATCTGCAGTTCCTTGTGTTTCCCTTTTCTAGCCTGGTTTATGAAATCTTCAGATGCTCATTGTAATAGCTGACGTAAACAAACTGAGATCAAAGATAAAAGTAAGATATTACTGGTGTGTATGGCTCAATATGACAAAACACATTTACCTAGCAAGTCATCCTGGGTACTTAGGATGCATTTTTTTAAAGATCTTAAATAAATATTGCATCAAATTTCTGTAGTTAGTGGACAACAGCAGCGAACATTTACATTCTGCCTCATGTCTGGGAGATTTGGTATACAAAGAGTTAAAACTTCCACTGTACATTTCAAATTTTGATTCCAGAAACATTTTATTTTTCGTGAAGCTTCTCCTTTCATCATCCCAAATATGGGGGAGTGTTCAGTCCCTGTGCAGAGCCCAGTCACTTGGATGAGATGCATCTCGGCAGTTTGTAGCGCGGTGCATTATTGAAGTGTAATCAAACATCAGCTAAGTGGAAAATAAATATCCAGATCTCATAAGCAGCACAGCAAGATCATGTAAATGCAAATGAGAGACTGGTTTAAAGCCATCACCAGGGGAAATCAGGCCTTGTCACTGCAATCACTTCATCAGGCAGCACAGTAAATCAACAGAAATAATAACTGCATGATGGGCAGCTTAACTGTACAAGAGGGTGTAATGAAAACTGGCAGTGGAGGTCAATGCAGAGAACAGGAAACTGGTTGTGAGAGTGAAAGGGAACTAGAAAGAAAGAAAGGAGTCAGGAAGGAAGTGAGATAACATGTACAATCAAGATAAAAGAGACAAATGACATTGGGAATTTAAAACCATTATGGATATGCAAAAAATCGAAGATGGGAAATAAGAAAATACAATTATATCACAAACGAGATTCATTTGTGTGAAATTAATATATTTTTCTGTCACAGTTTTAGATAATGAGAGTGTTGCTTAACAATTTGAACATTTTGGTAATCTCTGTAAATTGTTGGATTGATCACAGGCAGCTGCTCAATGCTATGCATCAGCCTCTAGAACATGCACAAAGCTACACATTATATAAAGTGCCTTGCAAAAAAAGCTTTATGAACCAGCTTCCAGGAAAGCTTCTAATCAAAACTAGGCTTTGTATATGATACTCAGAGGAAGAGGAATAAGAAAGACTTATAGACAAGAATAAATTTGTGACTCAGAAGAAAAGAGAAGAAACTGGTGTATAGAGATTGAGCCAACAAATAAATAAAGGTAAACCCCTGTTTAAACTAAGCCAATTCCATTGTTAGAAATTGCTTTACATCACCTTTTCCTGAGTTGTAGATTATGTGTCAGACATATTCAAATTATCACGTAGTTATGATATTTCTGTTCTCTGCTCAAATGGTTATGGAATTACCATTTTCGCACCAAATCATCAATGTCAGCTGCTGAATGCAGTAACTACAACTTGAAAGACTGTAAATTAAGCAGCTGGAAAATTCAGAACAAATTCCAACAATTATATCTTTGAGCCAAGTCAGATTGGTACGGCTCACCTAACTATCAATTCAGTTTACTTTTCTGGGACATTCATGGTAAACTATTTTTAGGGTAAAGCATGTAATTTGCTTTGAACAGAAGAGACCAAAATATATTTTAAAATAGATACCGCACATACTATTATAATTTCAATATATAACCAAATAATTTATGAAACTGCTATACAAACACATTTTGGTTCATGGAGATTTGAACTGAGTGCAGCCTCTCAGGGTGTACACTTAATGCTACACTGATTAAATGGGGAGTATTACATTTAATTCCAATGCATGGATAATTTCTGGTCAGCATAAACATTAATAGGAATTGGCCATTCAACACTTTAAAATTGTTCTATGCTTCTGTTAGATTTTTGGTGATCTCCCTCTGAATTTCATTTACCTTCATTCCTCCACATTCTGTAGCACCCTTATCCAACAAAAATTAGTGCCTTAAAAGTTAGATTTCAATTATTAAACAGGTCTTGCCTTTGGCATTAACACCCAATTGGAACCCCCCTGAAACTATAATTATATGATATAATATACCTTAGGAATAATTAGTGGTTTACTCCTTGGTGCACTAAAACACTACCTGCACAGTTTTTATTGCCCACAGAAATCACAGCAGCAATTTCATTGTTGTTGGGGATTGGAACGTGGAGTACACTGTACCTGCCCGCTGCATAATTGTGTGATCGCAACCTTCCCATCCCTCTTTCTGATGGGCAGGACTATATGCATCATGTGTGTAATTCTGTGAAAACATATGCAAAGAGATTTTCATGCATATTTTCTCCTTAAAAATGAGAACAAATGAGTTCAATTTCTGGACACATCAGTCTTATGTTTAGTTTAGTTTAATTTAGAGATACATCGGGGAAACAAGCCCTTTGACCTACCGAGTCCGTGCCGACCAGCGATCCCTACATACTAATGCTATCCTACACGCACTAGGGACAATGTACAATTATACCGAGCCAATTAACCTACAAACATGTACATCTTTGGAGTATGGGAGGAAACCGGAAATCCCGGAGAAAACCCATGCAAATCACGGGGAGAACATACAAACTCTGTAGTCAGCTGTAGTCAGGATCGAACCTGGCACTGTAAGGCAGCAACTCTACCACTGCGCCACTATGCCGCCACGTTGTCTTGAAATTATAAATCAACCAAGTGTCTTTTGGAGAAAAAAATTATTTAAGTCTTTTAAAAATGTACATGACCTTTAAAGTAATTAAAAACCTTGGATTTGTGATTTTCAACCAAGATAGTGAGCATACCCATTGCAGATTAATTTATGACAACAAGAAGTACACAAGGATATGAAAACTATGAATTGGATTACGGTTAGTCTATTTTAGCCTCTTGAACCTACACCTCCATTCAACAAAGCCAGGGATACCAACAAAACCAAGGATTTTTTCCTTTATCCAATTCTTGATTTCTGTCATTTCCAGACAGATAGCAATCCTTGCTTCAAATGTACTTGATGATTGAGGCTGCAGAGCTCTTTGGATTTGGGAATTCGAAAGATTAACAGTCATTGGAATGAAGAAATTTCTCTTTTTTTCTAACCTGAATAGACTACTCCTTATTTTGAGACTGCCCCTTAATTCTGGCCACCTTGGTCAGGAGAAATAACCTCCCTGCATCTGCCCAATCAAACCTAGTAAGAATTTTCTCTCCTTCAATGATTCTTCATTCTTCTGAATTTCTGAGAATAGAGGTCTATCTTACTCAAGCTGGCCTCCTATGAAAGACCTGCCATCCCAGCAACCAGTCCTGTGAATCAATACCGCACTCCCTTTATACAAGTATACCCTTTTTAGGTCAGGAAATTAAAACTAGACATGATATTCTTGATGAGGTCTCAGCAAACCCCTAAAATATTATTTTAAAATATCTTTACTCTTGCTGCCGTATCTGCACATTGGTGACGTGTGCAAGGGCACTACAATCTCTTTGAACATCACTCTTTTCCAATCTCTCACCATTTAAATAATAATCAGTATTCCTGATTTTTCTATCAAAGTTGACAACCTCTTATTTTTTCACATTGCACTCCATCTATCATGTAGTTGCCCAATTTCTTAGTTTTCTATATCCCCTTGAAGGTGTTTGCATCCTCATCACTACTTGCAATCCTACTTAACAAACCTAGAGATGTTTGTTATCCTCCAGTCTACTGGAATCAGACCAGAATTTGCAGTGTTTTCACAGGTTATAATTGGTGCAATCATGACCTCCAGAACTACCTTTTCAAAACTCAGGAATGTAGATCTTTGGAACTTATTTTTATCAGGCTCAAACCTTCATTGTTTCCTTTGTTTGGATTGCAAACCCCGGTTCAAATTGAACTGTGCCCCTGTTGAACCTAATGCAAAAGTCTGTCATGTTGCAGGTCCCTGCAGAATGGATAAGAATTCAGATCATTGACACATTTATGATTTTTCTGTTATCTTGCAGAAAACTTGCTAACAGCTTATTTTTGTCTCCCGTTCCCAACATATTACGATTTGTAGCCATTCTGTATCTGATCTGTCTAAAAGTAATTCATGAAGCAAAGCTCTCACAGTACTCTTCAGTGAATTCAGTATATTTGCAAAACAGCAATATTTTCAACAAAAAAAGAATATTTTATTATCAATATAATGAATACATTACATTACATTATGTATTTATTATTGTATTGTCTACTGAGTACTCTTATGACCAAGGAATTTCATTGCACACTGATGTGTATGACATGAATCTGATCCGTTTGCTCTTTAGTAGATCATCAGGCTTGTAAATCTGGAATTGCTCCTACCAGCGACAGAGGTACTTAGAGAAGAGTGGGAACGGGAATTAATGATAAAAATTACGAAGGTTACATGGGAAAAGTATTTGACACACATTCACAAATGTTCGATTAATGCAAGACATAATCTAATTCAATTTAAAATTTTACATAGATTATATTATTCAAAAACAAGATTAAATAAATTCTATCCAAATATATCCCCCATTTGTGATAAATGTTTAACCCAAGATGCAACTATAACACACTCTTTTGTTTCCTGTATAAAACTCTATAGATTTTGGAATGATATTTTCGAAATATTCACAAAATTATTTAAGATAAAAATGGAACCTAATAATGAATTGATTATATTTGGGGTAATGGAAGATGGGAATAAATTGAATCCATCTCAAAAATTATTTTTTAATTATGGTTTAATAATAGCAAAAAAATTAATACTTAAATTTTGGAAAAATAAACCCATACCAATGCTCAAAATGTGGATTGCAAGTATGTTGGACACCGCACATCTTGAGGAAATGTGATTTCTCCTAATAGATAAATTTGACCAATTCAAAACGAGTTGGTCTCCATTTGTCGTCTTTTTGGAATCATATGGTGCAACACAATTGTAAAAGCTAACTCGTGACTGGGTGAGGGATGGTCAAGATTATAAATAAGATCTCCTTAGTTCTTTTTTCTTTTTCTTCCTTTCTTTGTTTTCTTCTATTCTCTTTTTCTTTTTTTTATTCTTTAACTTCTCAACCTGCAACTGCTCGGACAGGAAGGCTCTGCAGATGGTAGTGAGGGGAGCAGAGAAGATCATTGGCGTCTCCCTACCCTCGGTACAAGAACTTTTCCTGAGCCGCTGTCGGAAAAAAGCCCCAAAAATTGCCAAGGACAAAATGCACCCCCTCCACATACACCTGGATCTTCTGCCATCAGGCAAGAGATATCGCAGCATCAAAGCCCGGACTACAAGACTGCTAAACAGCTTCCTGCCATATGCTGTGAGGCTGCTAAACAGCCACTCTGTACTCACAGTCACCTGATTCTGCGGCTTGGCACGGACACTATAATAACTGGCACTGGCCACTTCAATAACTGGCACTGGCCACTCAAATCAGCCACCCCGGACATGTTTATGATTGGTCTTACTGTATTTTTACGTTGTTTGTATCTATTTTAACTTATACTGTTCCATCATGGACTGGATTGTTTTAGTGTTATTATTATTATTATGTGTGAAATGTTTTAAACGTCATGTGCGATGCTCTGGGAAACGTCTTTTCGTTTTGCACTGCACAACTGTTGCTTGCAAGATGACAATAAAGGAATTGAATTGAATTGAATTCTTTCACTTTCTATTTTTCTTTTCCACACACTATATATCTCACATTTTTCTATACTTCATTATCTAATTTCTTTTTCTTCTTTATTATAATTTTTTTTTAAATAAGAAGTTGTACATAAAATGTATTATGAAAATATGAGTGTATACAATTGTACTTCTAATTTAAAAAAAAAATAATAATAAATAAAAAATAGAACAGAAGGAAAAAGAAAAAAGAAAAAAAAAACTGGAATTGCCACTGAAACTTTTAACAGGCTATGATTTTTTATTATTATTATGAATTTAAGCAACTTTCTAATTATTTCAAAACCTTTAAAAGGCATTGATGCCTAAAGTAAATATTAAGCCTATTAAAAAAAAAATGCGACTTAAAATTTGTAAAGTTATAGTGCCCAATTTAATATACAGTGCATTGAGAAAGTATTCAGACCTCATCACTTTTTCCACATTTTGTTACATTACAGCCTTATTCTAAAATGGATTAAATTATTTTTATTATCATCAATCTACACACAATACCCCATAATAAAAAAGTAAAAACAGGTGTTTAGAAATTTTTGCAAAGTAATTAAAAAGAAATAACTGAAATATCACATTTACATAAGTATTCAGTACTTTGTTGAGTCACCTTTGGCAGCGATTACAGCCTCAAGTCTTCTTGGGTATGACGCTACAAGCTTGGCACACCTGTATGTGGGTAATTTCTCCCATTTTCCTCTGCAGATCCTCTCAAGCTCTGTCAGGCTAGATGGGGAGCGTCAATGCACAGCTATTTTCAGGTCCCTCTAGAGATGTACGATCTAGTTCAAGTCCGGGATCTGGCTGGGCCACTCAAGGACATTCACAGACTTGTCACAAAGCCACTCCTGCGTTGTCTTGGCTGTGTGCTTAGGGTCGTTGTCCTGTTGGAAGGTGAACCTCCGCCCCAGTCTGAGGTCCAGAATGCTCTGGAGCAGGTTTTCATCAAGGATGTCTCTATACTTCGCTCCATTCATCTTTCCCTCGATCATGACTAATCTCCCAGTTCCTGCCGCTGAAAAACATCCCCACAGCATGATGTTGCCACCACCATGCTTCACTGTAGGTATGGTATTGGCCAGGTGATGGGCGGTGCCTGGTTTCCTCCAGACGTGATGCTGGCATTAAAGCCAAAGAGGTCAATCTTGGTTTCATCAGACCAGAGAATTGTGTTTCTCATGCCTTTTGGCAAACTCTAAGCGGGGTGTCATGTGCCTTTTACTGAGGAGTGGCTTCCGTCCGGCCCCTCTAAAATAAAGGCCTGATTGGTGGAGTGCTGCATATATAGTTGTCCTTCTGGAAGGTTCTCCCATCTCCACAGAGGAAGTCTAGAGCTCAGGCAGAGTGACCATTGGGTTCTTGGGCACCTCCCTGACCAAGGCCCTTCTCCATTTGCTCAGTTTGGCCAGGTGGCCAGCTCTATGAAGAGTCCTGGTGGTTCCAAAGTTCTTCCATTTAAGAATGACGGAGGCCACTGTTCTCTTCGGGACCCACAATGCTGCAGAAATTTCTAAACACCTGTTTTCACTTCTTCATTCTGGGGTATTGTGTGTAGATTGATGATTTAAAAAAAAAGAATTTCATCCATTCTAAAATAAGGCTGTAATGTAACAAAATGTGGAAAAAATGAAGGGGTCTGAATACTTTCTGAATGCACTGTATGTTTTCCCCTTGCCACCCTCTGTTCTGCAGTTTAAGAACAGTTAGGAGCCTTTTACCAGAATGTTGTGACTAGACTTCACAAATAACTGACTGACCAAGAATTTGACCCTGTCTAACACAATTTGGGTATCAGCAAAAGGTGATGCAAACTATTTAAAATAAATGGAATTGACCTGGTGTGAATAAGGCTTTTCCTTTATTATTCATTTGCTAAATCCCTCAAATTCATACCTTTGTTCGCTTGGAGATTCAACAGATCTATGTTCAATTCTAGCATATGAAAATAGTAATAAATTCACAAATAGTAATAAAGCCCAAAAGAGCCAATAATATCATCTGTCCAGTTTGGATATGCAGAAGAAAGTCCTCCCTTGGGTGATGAAAGTAGCTGTAATTAATTGGCAGATTTCTCCAGAATATCTTGATTTACACCCTAATTTCAAATATTGAAAAGCAAATGATAACAGTTGCAGGCAATCTGAAATAAAAATGATGACAGGCTGGATTATTCAGCAGGCCAGGCAGCATGTATACAGAGAGAAACAGATTTAATATTTTTGGTTGAGGTCCATTTAGAACTACTTAAGGTAAATAATTAAACATGTTTTCCTTCTTCAGAAAAGGGGAGGGGGGTAAAGAGAAGTAAGGGAGTGTCACTGAGAGAGTGAGGGTGTTATGCATATGAGGATGGTGAAGGTTTGTTGATTGCACATAATCTGCTCGAAGGAGATGTGCATAGAAAAAGTAAATGGGGACGAATTAGGAATATTCTATTTACATCACCTCCAGGTAGATCACATGCAATCAGCAAGTTTTCACCCTCAGATGGCAGCATCACTGTTCATCAATACTTTTCTTGGTCTCCACTCTTTCACAGAAACATATTTTTATTCTCAGCACCTCTCCCCCACGCTATGTAACTGAATACTTACATGTTTCTTAACTTTTGAAGAACATTATCAACTTAAAAAGTTAAATAATCTCTTGGTCTCTACTGAAGAGTTAAGAATTTCCAGCATTTCTGTTTTTATTTTTGTTATTGTAGTCTCCTATTGTGTGGTAGACATGAGCAATTTCAGAACCGCTAACATCAGGATGCAGTGAAGGATTTTTTTCTCTCTCCCAGTAGGAAGCAATGAATCTCCACTCTAGTCTTTTCCTTGATGCTACATTGAAATTGCTGCATCATTTATACTTTTATAAGTATATACAATGTCCATTTGGGTCAGGTTGAGAAGGATGGAAAGTGGAAACAATATATATATATATATATATATATATATATATATATATATATATTTTTTTTTTTTTTAACTTTAAGAAAGAAAAAGAAAGAAGTAAGAAAAGTGAAGAAAGTGCACAAAGGTTGTGAGGTGCAAAAGAGTGTTGGGAAAAGAAAGCCCCTTAGAAAAGAAGTTAGAGAAGGAAGTAAAGTTAGAAAATAGACCCTAGAAAAAAAAAGAGAAAGAAAGAAGGAACAATCGCTCTATTATAACTCTTATACCATACTTCATAGAGAAGGAACTACCAACCAAGTCTGTTTTTATTTTACCTCCCATTACCAGGTCCAGATACCTTTTATTTATTTATTTGTTTTTCTAAATTACTATTGCACCTCATGCTTGTAATAGGTCCAAAAACGTAGACCACGTCTTTTGAAATTGATCTACTTTGCCTACTAGGAGGAATCTCATCTCTTCCAGATGTAATGTTTCCAACATATTTGATGTCCACATTTTTATTGTTGGTGTGGGCGCATTTTTCCAGAATTTAAGTATAAGCTTTTTTCCCATTATTAGCCCATAATTGAGTAAATTCTTCTGATACACGTTTAATTCAGGAATACCTTCCGATATTCCAAAAATAATCCATTCTGGTTTTGGTACCAGTTTTATTTTGATTAATTTTGAAAAAATATCAAATATTTCAAACCAGAATTTTTGGATTTTTGTACAAAAAACAAAAGAATGTGCTATGGTAGCTTCTTGACATATACATTTATCACAGATTGGTGAGACGTTAGGAAAGATTTTATTTAGTTTGGTTTTTGAATAATATAATCTATGTAATGTTTTAAATTGGATAAGCGTATGTCGTACGTTGATCGAGCATTTATGCACCTGTAATAAATGATTATCCCAACTCTCTTTTGAAATTTTTATACCTAGATCTTGTTCCCAATCTCTTCTAATTCCATCTGTTGTGGGTATTTCTATATTTAAGATGATATTATATAAGTATGATATTAAATTAACTGATTCCGCCTTTGTCTTCATTGCTTCATCTAGTAAGTCGGAAGGCATATTATAATAATCTTTTGTGTGTGTTTTCAAATAGTCACAGATTTGTAGATATTTAAAATATTGATTATTTTTCAAATTATATTTCAGTTGTAGTTGTTGGAATGATAGTAATTTTTCTAATTCATACAGATCTTCGAGCGTTTTAATTCCCATTCTTTCCCATTGTATAAATGCTTTATCTATGATTGAAGGTTTAAACGATGGGTTATTGACTATTGGTATTAAGAGAGATAGGTTTCTTAATTTTAGATTCTGTTTTATTTGCTTCCATGTTCTAATAGTGCTATATATAATTGGATTTTTATTATAATTTTTATTATTCAAATTTATTGGAGAGAGAATAATCGCTCCTATATTATTCGGGGAGCAATCCCCTTTTTCCATTATAATCCAGTCCACCTGCTGGGCAGAATTGTCCAGCAGGTGAATCATATTTTTAATATTTACTGCCCAGTTATAATACATAAAGTTAGGGAGCGCTAGACCCCCCAACTCTTTTCGTTTGTTAAGGTGTGTTCTTTGTATTCTGTGGGATTTGTAATCCCATATAAAATTTGTAATGTCTGAGTCCAGTTTTTTGAAAAACTTTTTTGGGAGATATATAGGTATTGATTGAAATAGGTAAAGGATTTGTGGTAAGAAAATCATTTTTATAGCATTTATCCTACCTATTAAGGACATCGGAAGTGTTTTCCAAAATTTAATCAGATTATTTAATTTCTTAAGTAGGGGATTATAATTAGCTTTAAACATATCATGGTAATTTCTAGTAATCTCAATTCCTAAATATTTGAATTTTTCCATAGCTATTTTAAAAGGGAATTTCCTGAGATGTGTTGAGTCTTTTGGTTTAATCGACATAATTTCACTTTTGTTCCAATTTATTCTATATCCTGAAAAGGATCCAAAGTCCTCAATTAAGTTTAATATATTTGGTATACTAATTTGTGGTTTTGTGATGTACAGTAGTACATCATCAGCATATAGGGATAGTTTGTTGTTTGAATATTTTGTGTTATAACCGTGAATATTCGAGTGTGTTCTTATTTTTTCAGCAAGGGGTTCAATTACCAAAGCAAATAACAGCGGTGATAGTGAACATCCTTGTCTGTTGCCCCTAGATAATTCGAATTTTGAAGATAATATATTATTAGTTAGTATTCTAGCCGTAGGTTTGTTATATAGTAGTTTTATCCATGCAATAAAGTTTTCTCCCAATTGGAATGTTTGCAATACTTTGATCATATAGTCCCATTCTACTTGATCAAACGCTTTTTCTGCGTCCAGTGAGATGATAGCTAACTCTTGGTCATCAGATTTATGTGAATGCATTATGTTAAGCAAACGTCTCAAATTATTAAATGAGTGTCTCTTAGGTATAAATCCTGTTTGATCCTCATGTATTAGTCTACTAACATACTTGCTTAATCTATTGGCTAATGTTTTTGCTATTATTTTCTGATCCGTATTTAACAAAGCAATAGCTCTATATGATCCTGGTTCTTCTATATTTTTATCTTTTTTAAGTATTAATATGATCGTTGATTCCGCTAGTGTTTCAGGTAGGTTTTGCTCTTTATAAGCATATGTATACATTTTTTGTAATCGTGGAGTAACTATATCATAAAAAGATTTATAAAATTCATTACTGAATCCGTCTGGTCCTGGTGTTTTTCCATTTTTTAGTGTTTTTATTGTGTCTTCTATCTCCTTAGAAGTAATTTGTGCTCCCAGTTCCTCTTGTTCCCTGCGTTCTAATTGTGGTAGATTACAATTATCTAAAAATTCTGAGATTTTATTATTGTCTATTGACGTTTTAGATGTGTATAGATTCTGGTAAAATTGAGCAAATCTTTTATTAATATCCTTGGGTAGTGTTAATACTTCCCCTCTATCTGATTTAATCTTTAATATTGCATTCTCTTTTTCCCGTTTTTTAAGTTGTCGTGCTAGAAGTTTGTGGGGTTTGTCCCCGAATTCGAAGTGTTCTTGTTTTGTGATTTGAAATAATGTTATAACTTTCTCTGACAGTAATTTATTTAACTGAAATTTCAGTAGTAGTATTTTATTATGTTTATCCATAGTTGGGTCTTTAGCATTATCTATATCTAACTGTTTTATTTGATCTTCTAAGTGTCTTTGTTCATTCTTATTCTTTTTATTTTGATAAGCTTGAAATGAAATAATGACTCCTCTTATAAATGCTTTGAAGGATTCCCATAATAACGTGGGGGATATCTCTGGTGTATCATTTAACTCAAAAAATAGATCCATCTGTTTTTTTAGATAGATACTCCCTTGAGGGTCTTTTAAAATTTGTGAGTTAAACCTCCAGAACGGTTTATTCATAGACATTCCTTCTAGTTTTAGAACAAAAGTTAACGGAGAATGATCTGAGATCGCATTAATATGATATTTAGGATTCAGAGATTGCGAAATTAATTTTGTATCCACAAGAAAATAGTCTATCCATGAATATGTTTTATGCACCATTGAATAAAACGAGTAATCCCTTCCCGTCGGGTTTGCAATCCTCCATACATCTGTTATATTTGTGTTTTCCATATATGTGTGTAAGAGTTCACTGGTTTTAGATTTCGTCTGACCTTTTTGTTTTTGCATCGATTTATCTAAATAAGGATCTAAAACACAATTAAAATCTCCTCCGATTATAACATTTTGATAATTAGATTCTGCAATTATATTCAGAATTTTATTAAAAAATTGAGGGTTATCAAAGTTGGGCGCATATATGTTTACCAGCGTAATTGGCATATTATTGATCTCCCCTGCTACTATAAGATATCTCCCTTCCTTATCTAAAATAGTGTTCTTTGATTTAAATGGAATTCCTTTACGAATAATAATTGCAGTACCTCTAGATTTGGAGGTAAATGAAGAGTGAAATGTTTGGCCTATCCAGTTCGCCCTCAGTCTTGTCTGATCTTGCTGTTTAAGATGTGTTTCCTGTAGAAACGCAATGTCCGTGTTGTATGATTTCAACTGAGCTAGTATCTTGCCCCTTTTAATAGGTTCATTAATCCCCCTTATATTCCAACTACATAATGTGATTCCTCCTATTTTCTTTTGATTGTCGTCATGCATTTTTACCAGTTTTAATGACCTTAATTATTGTGGTGCGTTCATACCTCCGGACTTTGGTTATTTTGGGAGTATTTCTATTATAGACTTCCTTGGTAGTTCTCCTGCGCGATTGTCCTTGAAGAAAAAACACACAGATGTGACATATTGTGATTAAAAAAAATATATATAAATCAAATAAATTTACGGTGTCTAAAATTTCAACACCGTAGTGAGTGGCCCACTCGTCTGTGGGGTACGACATCCATAACGCTTCCGGCGTAGTTGGTATAAAGTTAGCCCCGCTGTATTTATTACCCAAAATCTATGGGGTCATTACCGTTTCCAATTCAGTTCTATTTCACCCAGTTACAATTTATATATATGTCAAATGTATTCGATTCCATATCCTACTCACTCTTTATCTCTTAACTATTTTAAAATGAATTTAGTATTGTTAAAGTGAGCGGTTTACTGAGTGGATTAATCGGAGTCAGGTTCCTGGAATTGTGCCAGGTGCCTGATCTCCTCTCCTCTCCACGAGCTGCGAACATAGGTGATAACTGCTGTCTGCGTTATGACGCAGGCACCACAGTTTTATCAGTTTCAAATATTATTTCTATATTAGTATTGTTAATTATTAATTATGATTAATTCTCAGCATTTTGTAAAACTATATAAGCCGTATATATTTTTCATATCAACCTCGAGTGTATATTATCTCTTAACTATTTTAAATTGATTTTAATATTGTTAAAAATGAGCTGTTCGCTGGAAGGGTTAACGGGAGTCTGGCTCCTGGAGTTATGCCAGGTACCCGGTCTCCCCCTCCCTCCACTCTCGAGCTGCATAGCACTTGCTGTTATCTGCTAAACAGAGCAGACTGCACATTTTTTATCTATTTCAATTGCTATTTCTATATTAGTATTGTTAATTGTTAATTATTATTAGTTCTCAGTTTTTTCAGTTTTTTATAAACAATATAAGCCATGTGATGTTTTTCACTCTCAGCCCAGCAGTTCGTCCCGTGTTATCAGGTTTTCCTCGTTTGAGCACGTAGTGTCCTTGAATTACATAGCACAATGTTCCAGCGAAGATAATAATGTCTAGCCACGTCTCACTAAGAATCTGTTGCTTGAAGTCAAATAAAAAATAAAAAATCAGTGTTCAGTTAATTCACTTTCCTTGTGATACTCTTGTTGGAAGAATAAGCAAGTTCGTTTGTTCCTGTCGTCTTGGTTTTCAATCTCCAGTTGATGCAGCCTTAGTCGCGATTTCTTGAGCGTATTTGAGAGATTCATCCGAATTAGTGAATGTTTTTGACACTCCCTCAAAGGTGATACGCATTCTAGCCGGATAAAACACTCCACACAAAACTCCCTTAACACCATAAAGAACTTCTCTGGTCTGTGAGAACTTTCTTCTCTTTTGCTCAATCTCATAAGGGTAGTCCCGTAGGAGTTTAATAGTATCACCTCTGTACATCATCTTCTCTCCGTGGTTGATTTTTTTCATCAGCGCTTCCATTGTTGAGATATCCCGAAGTTTAATTATGATCTGTCGTGGGTAGGCACGTTCTCCTTGAGATCTTGATTTAAATCTGGGGAGTCGATGTGCTACTTCAATTACAGGTACTTCTGGTAGCTTCAGTACGTGTTTAATTAGGTTGGCAGCGAACTCACAAACATTGTCCCCCTCAGCTCCCTCTTTTACACCACGTATTCTTATATTTTGGCGTCTTGAGCGAGCTTCTAGGTCAACACATTTATTCGAAACCTTTGTGACTTGGTTCTTGAGACTATCTATTTCTGACTTCATAGTCTGCATCTCTCCAGCCATCACTTCCACAACAGCTTCCAAATCATTCACTGCAGATGCATTTGCAGCCACAGTTTCGTGCACAGCCTCAAACATCTTTGTGGTCTCTTCTGCCACCTTTTCAATTTTTATCGATAGTCCTTTTTCCACACCTTCAATTCTTTTTTGGAGAGCCTCAATACCCTCAAGTATTTTATCATTACCGGCTATCAATTTACTGTTCCCAGCTTCCATATCATTTTTGATATCTCTTACCGAGTTTCTTAAGTCCTCCATTTCGGTTTTCTCTTTTGCAGATCGAGTAGCCATTCCAGAGACCTCTCCAGAGGTCAGTTCTGAAGTTTCTTGCTGTTCCAGAGTCTTCAGCAGATGTTTTGAGATTTTCCTCTGTGGGCTCTGACCTGGAGATGTACTTTTCATTTAAAATGACTTTCCCTCCGTTAAAATCGCGGCGCTTACTGATGACGTCATCAGCACCGCGACATGAAGCTCCGGTAAGTTTTTAAAAACGGTCCCGACCTCCAGACCCGATTTTAACGCGAAAAATCGCGATTTTTTCAGCGGAGCTAAAAAGTTTGCGACTGCTAGCAGAGCATGTCGCAACCGGAACGAAAAATCACCATAACTGCAAGTCAAAATCCCACTTCATTTGAGATCTAGAACTCGTGTGTAGACACAAAATGCTGGAGTAACTCAGCGGGACAGGCAGCATCTCTGGAGAGAAGGAATGGGTGACGTTTCGGGTCGCGACCCTTCTTCAGACTGAACTCGTGTGTACTTGCTATACTGTTCCTCTTTCTATTTACTCGGCAGAAATTAAAGTTTCTTTAAATTTTAGTGAGTCATTTTGTAGATACAGCACTTTTAAGGCAAAAGGCTGACAAAGCCATTGATCATTGGGGAACCACGTACTGCAATATCTGCAATATCTTTTCAATGTTGATTTACATTATTCGCAGCATTGTTCTGTAATTACCAAATATAGAGGTGGTTACATTTTTGAGTGTGTCACTCATCCCTGCTATTGTGTTTACAGCTTATGGTAACTGATTTACTGTGATTTAAGAACTGACATTCTGCAAAGATGCCTTGCCATGGTATTCCCTTGAGTTGCCCATTGCCAAGCACAATCAGTGTGTCATTGCTTCTAATGTTCAAAATAAGCATATAAAAGTAATCTTTTCATACTCAAGTTAAATCCTTCTTTCCGAGAAAGTACATTTTCAAAACATACTTCAACTCTGTTAAAAATACATTTTATTCTTCCTGGTTTGAGAGCCTACTTCAAATCTATGTAAATAAAATCTTAAAATAACAACAGATAAATAGGGAAAACTCTAAAGTAATAGGTTCCTACATTCATTACGTATAACTGAGGAAAGGCAGGGAAATAAATATAGTAAAAACAGAAACAAAAAAACACCAAGTAAATCTATAAACAAAATTAAGAGCTGGGAGGTGGGAAGCAGGGCAGAAAGATGATGACTTAATCAGTTTTAATGAAGCTGTCTGCTGTAATGACAGCTTGTCAGCAAGACCTCTACACTCAAGCCAAACAGTTCATTCTCAGATCCAAACTACCAAATGGGATAGCACACTTCTAAAAGCAGAAACATAGTGCCCGGCACAGTCAATCATAATGTGGGTACAAAAACATGTCACAAGATTTGAGAGAATTTCTTCCTGCAGTTTTGCTGTACATCTGGTTCTGTTCATTTTTTTTACCTGACAGTAACAATGGGCCTGTAACACCTTTGCTAATTTGGATTTGATTTGGCAGTAATAAAGAGTGTGTGGTATTGAACTATTGTACATTTACACAACACAGTAGATATTATACTGAAAGAAGTTAAAATCTGAGAGATTGCTGCAAGGAAACAGATGAATTGTTAAGCAGAAGAGGGTCAGGAGAAATCAAGTTTAAAAAAACAGAATGCATAGTTTATTGGCGGTTAATTTTTAATGTACATCATTTGGTCTTGCAATTAAAATAAAATGTGTTTGCTGATATACATTGACAAGTTGTGAAGATGTTTAAAATGAACACATTAAAAAATATTGTTATAAGTGCAGGCAATTTTTAATATATCCCATAGTCCACTTTGAAAAGACACATGCTGTATTAATTCTGGAAAATCCACCAGGTAGGGGATTAGGCATTTTGTACTTTACTTCTCTAATTGTTGCATCAATTGTGGAACTAGTATAAATCTGTTGTAAAAAATCCAACAGAATAAATTTGGTGATACTTATACAATGTGCTTTAGAACAGAAACATTGAATTTCTTCCGCATCAACTCTGATATTGTAGTTCAGATCACCAGTAAGAATTTTCCATTTCGATGTCTAGCCATGTAGTTTCTTTGAATGATAAATAAATCATATTTGTTATACTACAAATGAGAATTGGACTGAAAGAAACCAAACTAATTTCACACATATATGGCTCAAGATAAATTGCTGTGATTCCCTATAAAATATTTCTTGCAATTCCGTAATTCCTTAGCTTCTTCAATTATTAGTCCAAAATAGTTTCCTATATTTTCACTACACACAGCTTGCTTTGATAATATACTGCAGCATCAGATGAGCCAACTTTCATTAGTTTACATTTAAAAAATGTAAGCAATCTTATTGCACCTCACTTAAAGACAAAGGCATAGTTATTAAGAACAGTTGGTCCATTAAATATTTTTTTTGCCTGCCACTTGAACTGATGCTAAGCAGGGAGGATATACTGATCTGCCCAAAAGACAGATATCTCTGCAACTATCTCATGCTGATCCACCTCTACTTCCATTCTCTTGGTACCAGATTATCTTTATAGTACCTTTAGTAACCTTAGGGTGGCCCAAATTGCCTTACAGTTAATGATGATTTTTTGAAATGTGGTCAGTTGTATGGCAGGGAAAGACACAAGATCCCATTGAGTGCAATGTGATAACAATCAAATCATCTATTTTAGTGAGATCAAATGAGGAATAAGCATTGGTGAAGACACAGGCAAGTTACCCTTCTCTTCATCAGAATTGCCCCATGGAATATTTTACATTTATCTGAAAGGTAGATGAGATCCCAGGTTTAATGCTCCCTCATAACACTGGCTTCTCTGACAAA
This sequence comes from Malacoraja senta, assembly GCA_038087875.1. Lineage (NCBI taxonomy): Eukaryota > Metazoa > Chordata > Chondrichthyes > Rajiformes > Rajidae > Malacoraja > Malacoraja senta. Next base: position 28,084 of record JAXLNO010002618.1, read on the forward strand.
GGCCCTGGACTGGTGTTCAAAGCCACAATCAATTCATCCAGCCATCATTGATACCAGCTTATACCACCAACTGAACTTATCATTGTTTGTGCTCAAGGCAAGCCTTGAATAACTGAAATACACTGAAAAAGAAATTGCAAGGCCACAAAGCAATTTTCTGTCCCTTGATAATATTTCCTTAAAGTGGTTACATCCATTTTACAAGTTCCCCCCTAAGGGGTCTTCAGTGCACTGCAATGTTACCCTTTGCCCTACCCCACTGGCAAGATGCTAGTGCAGGTCCAACACGAGACCCCAGCAAAAGGATTTCACCCCACTGGAGATCAGAAACCATGGCATGTTGTGCTTATACTAATCTCAAATCAATTTGCAAACAGTTTCACTCTCTTTCATCGCAAGCTGCTCATCCAAGGTCCCTCCAGTAAAGTTAGTATGTAGCATTTACAGCTTAGATCAAATTTCAAATAGGTATCTGTGGAAATGTGCAAAGAAAAGCTAAATATGCAAAGGTTACATCTAGATGATTATTGTTTGAATCGCAGGTTAATTCAGGAAATCACATTGAGCTTCAACAATCAGAGGCATAAATATCACTTGTTAAGGTTGGGTTTTGGCAAACTTTATAGGAATGAAAGGATGGTTAGTTTCACTTTCCATTTCTAAATGTATTTCCCATAGAAGATCTGAGTTAAAAGACTTTGTCTTTACCTGAAAAGCAGGAAACACTAATCCTTCACTGTTTTGAAATGTATTGCCAGAAATGGTACCGTGGCACTCAAGAGTTAAGTGGAGATTTGCTGCCTTGTTGTTACGTATTTTGTCAGGTTTCTTCTCCAAAGAGCAATCTAGGCCAGATTTTCACAGGAGAGATAATGAGACTTGTTTTGTTCAAATGAGAAAAGAACAACTCCACTGTTAGGCATTCTTCGCTCTTCAGAGCACCCAGATCAGATGATATGTAAATGAACACTAGCAGAATTGGCTGAAAGAATATCCAATCAGCTCTTTTTCTTCTGGCGACTTTATTCCCAGAATGTCTTCACCATGGAGACAGGTTAAAGAAATATAGATGCTGTCAGGAGGTCAGTTAATCCCTCAAATACTGAAAAGCCAAAATGTTCACAGAGGGACTTCATTTAAAAACAATATAAAAAAGATGATCTTTGTTTCCTTGATTCAGCAATTCTCTACAACAGCAGCAACTTGTCTCACTGTCCAAAGGCTACATCTCTCAATTACCATTGATTCAAATGTATCAATCCCTTAATATTATAAGTAAACACAAATCTGAAATTTACTGATATTTCTCGAAATCATGACTTACCTTTTGATATTGGTTACTGCTGGGATGTTAAAAAAAAAAAGTACAATGTTAACTAAAATAATTAGCTACTTATCAGCCACACAGATGAACTGCATATAGAATATTTTGAAAGATTTTTTGGAAAGAAGAATTTAGTTAGCATTTTTGGATAACTTTGGTATTGCAAAATATGTCTCGGTATTGAAGAGATGTACCGATTTTTCATTATAACATCTAATGAGAAATAATAATTCAATGAATTGGTTATACAAATGTTAGATTCATTCATCTTTTTCTTACTTTTTATTAAAATTAGTTAACCATAGTTGTTTGTTGGAAAATAAATCTATCAAACAAATTAATTCTGAAATTCATAGGCTTAGAAAGTATCTTCATTTAATTGGGATTGAACCTTGAAATTGCTTCCTTTCATGCACCAATTTGCTTGTGCAGTTGCTTGAG
>JAXLNO010002619.1:55000-57500 GCA_038087875.1 Malacoraja senta
TGAGAGAAAACGGGGAATTATAGACCAGTTAGCCTGACATCGGTGGTGGGGAAGATGCTGGAGTCAATTATAAAAGATGAGATAGACGCACATTTGGATAGCAGTAACAGGATCGGTCCGAGTCAGCATGGATTTATGAAGGGGAAATCATGCTTGACAAATCTTCTGGAATTTTTTAGAGATGTAACTAGGAAATGGACATGGGAGAGCCAGTGGATGTAGTGTACCTGAACTTTCAGAAAGCATTTGATAAGGTCCCACATAGGAGATTAGTGGGCAAAATTAGGGAACATGGTATTGGGGGTAGAGTGCTGACATGGATAGAGAAGTGGTTGGCAGACAGGAAACAAAGATTAAGATCCAGAATGGCAGGCAGTGACTAGTCGGGTACCGCAAGGCTCGGTGCTGGGACTGCAGCTGTTTACAATATAACTCAATGATTTGGATGAAGGGATTCAAAGTAACATTGGCAAATTTGCAGATGACACAAAGCTGGGTGGCAGTGTGAACTGTGAGGAGGATGCTATGAGAATGCAGAGTGACTTGGACAGGTTGGGGGAGTGGGCAGATGCATGGCAGATGAAGTTTAAATGTGGATAAATGTGAGGTTATCCACTTTGGTAGCAAAAACAGGAAGGCAGATTACTATCTAAATGGCGTCAAGATGGGAAAAGGGGAAGTACAACGGGATCTGGGGGTCCTTGTACATCAGTCTATGAAAGTAAGCGTGCAGGTACAGCAGGCAGTGAAGAAAGCGAATGGCATGTTGGCCTTTATAACAAGACGAATCGAATATAGGAGCAAAGAGGTCCTTCTGCAGTTGTACAGAGCCCTAGTGAGACCACACCTGGAGTATTGTGTGCAGTTTTGGTCCCCTAATTTGAGGAAGGACATTCTTGTTATTGAGGGAGTGCAGTGTAGGTTTACAAGGTTAATTCCCGGGATGGCGGGACTGTCATATGCTGAGAGAATGGAGCAGCTGGGCTTGTACACTCTGGAGTTTAGAAGGATGAGAGGATATCTTATTGAAACATATAAGATTGTTAAGGGTTTGGACACACTAGAGGCAGGAAACATGTTCCCGATGTTGGGGGAGTCCAGAACCAGGGCCACACAGTTTAAGAATAAGGGGTCGGCCATTTAGAACGGAGACGAGGAAACACTTTTACTCACAGAGAGTGGTGAGTCTGTGGAATTCTCTGCCTCAGAGGGCGGTGGAGGCCGGTTCTCTGGATGCTTTCAAGAGAGAGCTAGATAGGGCTCTTAAAGATAGCGGAGTCAGGGGATATGGGGAGAAGGCAGGAACGGGGTACTGATTGGGGATGATCAGCCATGATCACATTGAATGGCGGTGCTGGCTCGAAGGCCGAATGGCCTCCTCCTGCACCTATTGTGACATGCACACACACAGTGACACACACACTGACGCACACAAACATGCACAGACCTGCTCACAGCGCGCTTCCCCACAGACAGACAAACTCACACCCTCTCTCTCATACTCTCTCTCTCTCTCTCTCATACACACACTCACACACACACGCATAGACACACGCACTGCCGGCCCCGATGGCATCCCCGGGCGGGTGCTCAGGGCATGTGCTGGACAACTATCCCTGGTCTTCACTGACATTTTCAATCTCTCACTGGCCCAGGGTGTCGTCCCCACTTGCCTCAAGACATCGACCATCGTGCCAGTGCCGAAACAATCAGCTACAGGGAGTCTCAACGACTTCCGCCCAGTGGCACTCACCCCTGCCATTGCAAAGTGCTTTGAGCGGCTGATCCTGGCTCACCTCAAAGCCAGCCTCCCCCCCCCACCCTCCCACACTGGACCCCCATCAGTTTGCCTACCGGACCAACAGGTCTACAGAGGACGCCATATCGCCGGCCCTACACTCTGCCCTGACCCACCTGGACAGCAATAACTCCTACATCAGGCTGCTGTTCATTGATATCAGCTCCGCCTTTAACACTGTCATCCCCGCCAGCTTGATCACCAAACTCAGCGGACTTGGCATCTCCACCTCCCTCTGCAACTGGACACTGGATTTCCTCGCCAACAGACCACAGTCTGTTAGGGTCAACAACCTCACCTCCTCCACTATAACACTGAACACAGGGCTGTGTGCTCAGCCCTCTCCTCTACTCCCTCTTCACCCATGACCTCATCCCTAAGAATGGCTCCATCATTAAGTTTGCTGACGACACCACGGTGGTAGGGCTGATCAGTGACAACGACGAGTCAGCCTACAGGGAGGAGGTCCAGCACCTGGCAGCCTGGTGTGCCAACAATAACCTCGTCCTCAACTCCAAGAAGACGAAGGAAATTATTGTTGACTTCAGGAAGAACAGAGGGGGGCAGACATACCCCCATCCATATAAACGGGACTGAGGTGGAGCGCGTCTCCAACTACAAATTCCTCGGGGTACACATCACGGAGGATTTGTCCTGGTCCCTCAATACCTCCAAACTGATCAAGAAGGCGCAGCAACGCCT